>VTPC01003313.1:0-21376 GCA_011009095.1 Ignelater luminosus
AAAAATTGTAACAATAAAACAGAAACTACACATTTTATATTATAGTTCAATAAAAAGAAAAACTCTTCATAATAAATCACTTGAACATTTTTATCATATAAATAAAAATTCTCTGCCTTGTTTTGTTTAAGCAGAATAAGCAAGAGTGTTACAAAAACGTCCGACATGTTTTGATATATAAAATACTAACTAAGAGGGCTACGACCTCTAGAAAATATGCTGTTCACAACAATTTATATAAATTGAACGTTCCATCTTCGCTGTCGACTTTTATAAACCAGAATATACATACGTACGTACACATAAGTCTATCAAATGAAAGATTCTTGCCACTTTTTTTCTCTTTTTCGTGGATTTATTCGTTCTCGCCGAAAAGCTAGAAACCGTATAACTTAGTTCTTACTAAGATTGCACATTTCTAAAAGGTAATATGATAAATGGCATCTGCTATTAAACTTGACTTCGACGGGAAATTGAAGGGAACCTAATTCCCTTTGAAGGCATCGCATCTTCTATTTCCTTCGTCTGCCGCTTTACTTAGGAAAACCACAATATTCGGAAATATGCTGAAGATGACAAGGGTAGCGGATATCTGCACTTGATTACATTAAACAGTTCTGACAAATCAAATGTGGACGTTAACAACAAAATCAGATTTCCGCTACATTTGAGCGGTTTCTAATAGATTTTCTGTCTTTAATTACTATAAATAAATCGTCCCGGTTTCTTAATTAACGAAAACAAAGCGTTTTTTGTTTCCCTAGAAAATTATAGATTTGGCACGTCTACAATAAAAAGAGTTCATTAATTACAATCGGGCCGCGTCGATTTTAATTTTGCAGCCGCAAATAATGATTTTGTCTAAATCCTCTGAATAATCGGTAAACAATTGGTTTAATGAGTGCTGTGGTTTCTTTTCTCTTTCAACTATGGATCATTAATCAATCTTGTGGCACTCCAAATAAGCAATTAATAATCATCGCTTAGTATGTAGTTCGAAAAGATGAATGGTGTGTAATAAGTTCACAACGCTCCAAAGAATAGGTTGTGAATTTTGGTAAACGCGCCAACAAAACCGTTTGTATTGTGGGTTAGTTGAAATGAGACCCCATTTCATGTCTATTGAAAATCCATTGTGTATTTCAATGGACTCTTAAAATTCTAAATTAATGTCTGAGCACGTTTATTTCTCTTTGTTTATTCTCGTGTTGGTAAATACGTTATTGATAATAATATGTGCTTATAAATTATTAATAATGGTATTGAAGATTAAAAACACAAAGCTGATGTTAATTTGGTACGAATTATAATCTTATTGTATTAACTCTACGATTAAAGTAATCGATCTCGGTGTTAATGATGCATTTGACAGTATTCATCTGATGTATAATTAATGCGGTTTGTTTCTTACGTCCTTCATAACTCATAAGTCTATTTATGTATGTGCATACAAACAGTACGCAGCGTCATATTTAATACTAGACAAATTCAAAATTCAATTTCAATATAATTATCGTTCGAGCTTGATGGACAATTAATCTTTAACTTACAAAATCCAATCCAGAAAAGCATTTGAGACTTGTTTGAAAAATTCTGAAAATGGTCTAAAAGAATTTCGAAAAGCAGTGAATAGGTTACATAAATAGAAATGAAAATAAATTATACTTTTATTGAGCTCAAACTAACCTAACATTATACAGGGTCAACCGTCTATGCAAAAGTTCCATAAACAATTTACCATAGCACATCCACACTTTACAATACAGTCATACTCAACCCAGCCGCTACCAGATAACCACCCTGATCTTAGCACAACTTATCAAAAAACCTATCACAGTGATTACTAAAAAGGTCTGGGAAGCTAACACAAAAACAAACAAACATTATTCTTAGTCAGCAGTAAAAGAAAACGTTAGAAGAAAACAACTCTAAATACTGAAGAGCCTATAGATAGATTTCAAGTTTTAGATCAACTGACAGATGAAGACAAAGATGAGAACAACCTAACGAAAAGAATGACAATCAAGTAAAAGATCCCAAACCGCTGCTTGTGTTTATTTATGGTTCTACAAAACTATGACAAAAAATCTAGTCTTAGTCGAGGAAAAACAATACTATGCTAAAACTTGATCAGAAAATACAGTAAGAATCTACCTTAACACTGTTAACACATGACTACATGAAGAAAACACTATTCATCATGCCTGAAAGCAGAACGAGCATACCGAGTTATAATTGAAAACCTCCACCAGACGATGATAAAAATCAGCACTTACCTAGAAAAGAACACAAACTGGAAATATAATTATTGTCTAACGTAGGGTAAGCAAAATCCATCTACCACTGTTCCTTGTGGACTTGGAGTCGCAAGAAAATAAAGAAATATATGAGCTACCATATACAGCCACCCAGGAAATAGAAAGAAATAATTTAGTGTACGACATACCAGCGGTATGGCCACTCGAAAACTTATTGTAATAAGCCACACAATTGTATCAAATGTGGACGGACACATGGACTCAAAAACATGTACGAAACCAAAAGATACAACGGCAACTTGTGCCTTTGGCAACGGAAATCACCTAGCAAACTATAAAGGCTACCCAATTTATCAAGATCTAATTAAAATAAAAAGTGGACATTGCAGAGGCATACAGTTAAACCATCAACAAAGCCAACCACAATAGCGAAACGTACAACATCCACCAAATAAAAGCCCCGAGAAAAATTTCATCCAAAACCCTCAACAAAATACAAGACAAACATATACCCAAGCAGTCAAAGTTAAATCATAATCGTTCGCAGCAGCCACTGTAGGCATAAACCTTTTCGGCCAAGATGGAATTTGGTCGTTTGTTAGGCGAACGCTGCTGCACGCGATTAAGGATAGCATGGTTGATAGCAAACTTTGTTAAAGTTTCCAGTTCTTTACTATCGCCGCTGATGCAAGGGCAACCAACCACCATCGCTGGAGCCTCAGTCCACTTGGTCTCCGTAGTCTTGCTGGTACCTGGAACAGAAAACAGAGTTGTGACGGGGAGGAGGAGATGTAGAGAGTTACCGATTTGTGCAGATTTTGTAAATGGGTAGAATCGGGTTATCTGATGGCCAAGGGTGTGCTCTCCAGGATGTCTTGGAGGTCGTCGGGTAGCTCCGAAGCTTGGGCGAGAGGAATGGCTGAAGGGTGTTTGAGCTTCTTTTAGGGTTTCCTGGGAATTGAACCTGGTGGAGTTCTCAGGGTATCGAGAGCGGTGGTTCGGTTCTGCTCGATGGCCCTCTTCACGAAACCGCCCCGCAGAAAGCCAAGTCTGACATCAATCGCAGATATTTCGGCTAGCTAGGATCCAGTCGAAACAACCTCCGACACACGGCCCTCTTCTTCCTGCAAAGCGATTCCACAAGTCTGTAGATGAAGTAGATAAAGCGATAATCCAAAATGGGACGGCCGCATGTTTTGTTAGTATGGATGAGGGTGCACTGGTGGCATCCGCGGACTTTAGACGCGCGCCAGATTCCTGCAAGCGGCGGCAGAAGAAGGCAATGTTGTACAAAGCACGGTGTCATTGGCATACCTAAACAGTATATAATCAAGCTAATATACTAACAACAAACACCGGAGACAACAACATAGGAGATTTGATGACAAAATTTCTTAACGAATTTAAAAATATGTTTAACAAGCAGAATTCTTAGCACTGGTAGCAACAAAATAGCTCAGTAGTGGCTAAGTTGCTACGAATAACAACCTGGAATGTGAACGGATTACCAAATCATACACAAGAAATCAACATCTTCCTAAAAATTAATAAAATTGGCATCTTATTAATATCACAAAGTCATAGCAAGGAAAGAACGGTCGTTAAAATACCATTTTACATAGTATACTTTGTTAATCATCCAGATAGAGAAGCCCATGCAGGCTCAGTCATTATTTTCAAAACTTCCCTAAATTATTATAGTACAAAGCCGTATATAACTAACAAAAACAAAGTGCTAGAATAAAAATACAAGGATTACAATACTTGCAGTCTACAGCCTTCTGAGACATGGCATAACATCTGAAGAATATTGAGATTTTTTAAGTTTACTTGGATCCAGTTTCATTGTAGTAGGAGATTGGAATGCAAAGCACGCGGTATGGAGGACAAGAATTATAACTCAGAAGAATAAAGATCTTGTAAATGCCTATCTATCAACAGCAAAAGAAGATATTGGATTTTGCTGTCATCAAAAGAATAATCAACCCATTTCCAGACTATGTACTAACGAAGCAAATTAGGATTCATACCAAAACATAGCAGATAGCAACATGAATCTAAACATTAGACTAAAAGAAAAGGAAGAAACAGAGAAAGCTGTTTAATACTCAACTACGGCACTACAAAATGCAGCCTGAAAGGCAACACCTACCCGAAATCTAAAAAATGATATTAACAATATTTGTCTACAAAAAAGGAGCTGACACTACAGAAACGTAGAGCACGCAAAATTTGGCAAAGAACAAGAAACCCAAATGATAAAACTTATCTGAACAGACTTTCCCTATTAACTTTACAAGGCTATCCAAGAATTTCAAAACGCTAAGTTCGAGTACTACATAAAACATTTCTTTGCCAACGGCAATTGGGTAAGATCAAAAGACAAAAAAAGCAATAGTTTTTGCAGAACACCTCGAACAAGAATAAAAAGAAGAGATGAATCAATTAACCGATCTTTTGATGTACCTTGTCAATTTTTCATTTCCACTAGTTTATAACTCCTGCAGAAGTCCTACAAAAAATAAAAACTACAAACTCTTATAAAGCTCCTGGGCACGATTTAATAGTTGAAAAAACACTTAATCACCTACCAAAAAGAGCCGTAGTCTTGCTAACCAACATCTTTAACCGACTCCTGCATTTTGTCCACTACCCAATTTAGTTTTCTAAGATCTTTATGATTGCCTACAAGTGAAGCATCGTCGTATCAGGCAATAGCCTACTTTCTATCCTCTCAAAAATATATGAGAGAATTTTATTGAAACGAATGAAAACAGAAAGTTCTGCATTAAGCTTCATCTCTTCGCATCAGCTCGGCTTTAGGGAAAAACATTCTACCGCACAGCAATGCCACAGAATAGTGAACATGATAAAAGACAGCTTTGAAGAAAAAACAAGATGTATCCTGCAGCCTTCCAGGATATAGTAGAACAAGCTTTTGACAAGGTCGCACTGAAGCTGAATAGTAGGCAGCAGTACTCCAACGGCAACTCAACACCCGGATGGGGATCACGGAATTAGATTTCAGATCACGCAGATCGAGACAGGGTTTAAAATAGTCAATAGCACACGACAATAATTGTCACATGTCAACCAATTAGAAGATTTTTCGTCGGTAACATGGCAGCGTACTAGCTGCTCGTGGATACAAACAAAATTGTCTGATACGGGCTTTGTGGTCCAAATAACTTTTCTTCTCCTTCTTTCAACCCTCCCTCGTCCACTGGACATAGGCCTCCTCTAAGTTTTGCCAAGTTTCTTTAAATTGCGCAGCTTGCAACCAGTGTTTGCCTGCTATTTCTTTGATATCGTCTGCCCATGATCCTTTTTGATGTCCTAGATTGCCATTCTATAAGTCGGCTTACCCAATGTTCTGAAGATTTTCTCGCGGCGTGTTTGGCCCAATTCTATTTTTGCTTTAGGACTTTCTCCATAATGTCTGTGACCCATGTATTTTCTGGGTTTCAGACTCAGTCTCTAAGACTTATGCCGAGCATTACCCTCTCCTTAGCACGTTGGGTTGTTTTTAATTTGTTTGCCCTTTTATGTGTTATTATCATTGTTTCTGTGCCATATGTCATTACGAGCACGTGTCCCATACCATTTTCTTCAAACTCCAAGTTTTGTTCGCCTTGTGATCTCGGTGGGGTGGTTTGGTTTGGTTTTCCAAACTTAGTGAGATGCCCAAGGTACACTTTTAGGTTATAAGAACTAGCATTGGTCATTTGTCAGTTTGACGTATATTTGGTTTTTTTTTAAAAAATGTATTCTCAATTTGATGCTATCGTGGAAATTCAGTTACTTCTTAAGGTAGTTTATCGCTGTTTGGAAAACATAAGCTGCATCTACTTCAATTCGCCTGACAGCATCTAGACTATACAAGGGCACCTTCCTGACAAGGCTACTTTTAGCGCCATGATTTTAAATGAAAATAAATTCTTCGGAGTCCCGAAAGGGATCTCCCATGTTTGATTGGTGCAGCCTGCATATAACAGACCTTAGAAAGCCCAAACAGTTAAAATAGCACTGAGATTGTCACTTTTTTTGATTACACCTGATAAATCCGTAGTTAATTGCTCAAAAGATACGATTTTCTGGGTTCAAGATTTAAAACAGTCTTTCAAGTGTTCTGGTATCAATATACCTAGTACTTGAGAAACTACTTAACGTTATTTTTTTGCGTAAAAACGTTGTAATTGTGTCAAATACGTAAATTTTACAGAAAAAGAACATTGATCACACATGAAGATTGTTAAAAAATTAATTGCCACTGTGTTACAAAATCAGCATAATGAATAAACTTGCCTAAGGCGTGGAAAGACAAGACGTCCTCAATTCTCAAATTTCCTAATGTCAACCAAAACGCATGGGACGTGACACAAAATTTCGAATCTTTCCCTGACGACAGACATGGATCAAGGTTTGATGGTGATGTTTTTGAAAATATTTTAAACTGCTGGGTGTTTTTTAATTTCAAATTAAATGTTATCTCTGCTGTTTTTTGTGTAACCTTTCGATTTTAATTTGCTCACTTACATACTAGTTTGAAGCTTATAACTTAAGAACTTGTTATACATGTATATTAGGTTGCGTATCCGACCTGGAAAGAAGATGTAAATTGTTCATTGAAAAGAAAGGGTTGAGTTTATAACAATCCTTCTTTATAAATACACAACATGGCGCAACCGAAGTAAGATTATTAATTGCATGCATGTAAATACAAAACTAAACTAATTACGCTGTCTGTTCGTGCATTAACTACAAGAATTTAATCAACATGTAATCGAAGGTGCTACAATCATTAAAACTAATTGGTAATGGGAACTGGACCACATGAAAACAAAAATTCGAGATTTATGTCACAGCTATTGAACTCAATAAGAAAACTGGAAAAAACTAATGTGCACAACTTCTACATAATCTAGGAGATGAATGCATTCAAATGTTTAATACATTCACATTCGCAGACGCCAAACTTGACGAAATTGATGTTTCAAAACATATTTTATACCTAAACAAAATTTAGTTTATGAAAGATATAAATTCCTGACAGCACGCATTGACTTTTATTATCCTTCACTGATGAGTTCAAACAAGGACGAAACGATCGTCTGGAGGTATGATAGTCAATGCTTGTACGAATTTTTAAAACTTTATGTGTGGGCAGACAATATGAATTTTTGTCTTTTATTTATTTAATCCAACAGTTGGTGTCCAGTCTTAACGGCATCCCTCACCAGATTTAGACCCAAGGCGGTAAATTATCTTTCAAATGTACTGACATATTCGAAAAACAAGGTGGTCGATGACCCTCTCGTCTTTAAATACACGACGACCTTATTACGTTCGAGGGTGGATCTCTACTCTTTCGCGCGCTTCCCGTACACGTCAAACCGAACTAAAACTAAAAGCCACCTCTAGCTAGGCGCAAGCGTATTAAGTAAAAGTGGAATAAAGATAGTGAAACGAACACTCCTGTCTGTATAGTGGGACGTTCTTTGCCCGTTGAAACTTGTAGCATATCAGGGCAGCAAAATTTCCTAGTCCGCACATGTCCCTTAAAAGACGGGCTTACACAGGGACCGCATATAAACACATCGCACACTAATATAATAGAAATTTTAGATGTAGATTTGCTTACGTTAAAACAATCTCGGCTCGGAACAGCGTCTAGCTGACACAATTTCACGAAGTTTGAACAATAAAAAAGAAGCCGCAAGTGTGTTTAAATAAACATCGTGCAAGATAAATTAGAAAATACTCCCAGCTAACGATTTAATAATCTAAAATGATTGAATAGGTTATATTTATATTGTACATTACTGGAAGAAAAAGTGAAGTTTTTACTTTCCTGGCTTTTGTTCAATTTGCCTATCGAACAGTTTGTCTAGTTCCTGAAACACTAAATTCATAATCACAATTATTTTCTCCAGAGGGACCAGATTCACTGTTGTTTGGATTTTTAAGATTTTACACATCTTTGTCTGCAAGAATAACAGATTTTCTGATGAGGAGACTATTCCGCATCCTTTAGTTTTAGCTTAGTGAAAGTTGTAAGGAACCACCCGTTGCAAGATTTCCTGTGGTTTTTGATACTGAACTGACTATTTTTTTGGGGGGGGGCTCAGATATAAGGTACAATAAACGAATATAGCATATAAAAATACAGATTATGTAGCCATTTGTAACCAAGTGCAATTTATAGAATTAACTTAAGGCTAAAACTGCAAACCTCCCTTCAAAGTTATTTGCTAAGTGCCATTACGTTTCGCCATACCGATACGCCTAACAATGCAGGTGGTAAATGCCGGATTTTCTAGCCGATCCTTAACGCGGCCCTGATCAAAGCTCATATTCGAATTAGGCCGGTCCTCAGTTTAAAGATTTATCGGGCTTTTCGGGCTTAAGTCTGATCAATCGGACCTCTGGGACGTTCGGTCTTGTCGGGCCTGGTGAGCTGTTAGAGCCTGCCAGACATTTCGGGCCTGCCGAGCCACACGGATATGTCTGGCCGTTCTGACTTACCGGTTTTTCTGGATTTCTCGGCCCTCCGTCTCTCTGGGATCTATCGGAACGGTTGATTCTCGCGGCCCGTCGAGTCTTTTAGACTTCTTGGCCCTTCGGGTCTATCGGTCCGTTTGGATCTCTCAGGCCTGTCGAATATATTGGACTTCTTGGCCCTTCGGGTCTATCGGGCCGTTTGGATCTCGCGGACCGTCAAGTCTTTTGGGCAGCTTGGCCCTTCGGGTCCATCGGGCCTATCAGGACATACAGGTCTGTCGGACCTGTCAGGCTTTTTGGACTTCTCGGGCCTGTCTGATCGTTCGGGCCGTCGGGACTTTTGAACTTTTCAGCCCTTTGGGTCTAGCAGACCATATCGGTCTGTCGGTCTGTTTCGGCCTGTCGGGCTTATGGGGCCGCTTGGATTTTTTGGTTCTGTCGGACCTCTCGAGATGGTAAGGCCATACGGGTCTGTCGGGCTATTAAGGCCTGTCGGGCATTTTGGACCGTTTGGGCGGTCGGACCCTTTAGATTTCTTGGCCTTTCGGGCTGCTCGGACCTCTCGGGTCGATTAAAAAATTACCGGGTTTTTTTGAGTCGCGTCACGTTTGTCCCCAGCCGGGTCGGACCAGGCCGGGCCTAAACATTTTGAGCTCTAGCAGTTAACTAGTATCGCTTCGCACACTCATTCAGCAGTATTTAAATATTCTTAAGACAGTTCTAATTCAAATTTCATTGTAGAATTTGGGTGGCACCTAGAAAATGCAAGTGAGAATATCCTGGAATTTCTTCAGATTCTTAGACAATCTTGTAATGCCAGGATCAATGGAGGCCGGTTTATTGCGCTTGCGTTTATCTTTAGTAGTGTCTGACTGAATAGACTTCCGAGGAATATCATCAGAGAATGACCGAGTAGCGCTAGCACTTGGGACAAAATTGATGGATAATAAAGGGAGCATAGACAGATTGCGAGTAGATGTCCCGTCGCTCTTAAGTAAGCATGCCTTGGAGTTGCTTCTGGCACAGAAAGTTGTGTTTGCAATAAAGATTTAACTTTTTTACAGCCGCATCAGTTAAGGTATTTGAAAAATTAAAGATTCAGCTAGGGGGATTTGTGGCAACGTGTGAGTGAAAGAGTCTTTTTTTTTGGCATAACCTTTTTTTTAGTAATTCATTTCTTAAGCTCTCCGCCCTCTTTGGAGACTCAAATGAGACGCTGCATTTCAAAACGGAGCAAAATCAATAATTTCATTAATATTTACCTTTCTTTATTTCTATTTATTTTAACTTTTTAGAACACAAAACACCCAACCACATTTTTATATTTTTAGAAGTTATAGCACATTTTAAAACTATTTAGGTTTTATCACGTAAGCACGTAAATTATTCGTACACTGTTTTGGTAGCACTCCATCCTTGTTAAAGAGCAGGCAATAAAACTAAAACTCGCTCCCCCGAGCGATTTGTTAGAAAATTACCACGCTACAACTTTATGAACTGGTAAATGTTTAAAGCAACAAAGTTGGATTTACACAACTATTTTCCTTATTTTAATAAATTACCAGGGTCATTCTAACCGTAATAAAACTCATTTCAAAAGGATTGTAACCATAAAAGGAAAAATCTATTTAAAAATGTGCGATCTGATTCTGTCTGGAATATAAAAGTTTATATAACAATGTTCCATTGATTTCTCCTGGCTGCCATTTCTTCTACACAACAAAATAAAGATTTATGTAAATTTCAAGGGAAAAGTTTGAATATAGGTTTCCGAAACTTTTATTTAGAACATATGTATCATGTTTGTTTTTATTATTTTGGTGTGACTTTCCATCATATTGTTACATAACTCTTGATAGATAACCACAAAAATCTTTACTTCGAAGATATTTTCGATTGTGCCTTTTAATTCTTAAGACGTTCTTTTAAATCAAGAGCGGAGTTTGTCATTAGTTCAAAAGCAATGTTGAAAGGTGTAAATATTTAAAGCGGCGTGTCAAGATTCACGATCAGTACTGTACACATACACAACGTCTAAAAGTGTGAAGAGGCGTGAGTAAACGCTTTTTAGTTATTTAACCTTTCTAGATTCGCTGACAGTTTTAAATGCTAGAGAAGATTTATTTTACTTGTTGTGTCTTTTCGAAAGTTTAGTTATATGAGCCTTAATAAGTTAAAGCTATTTGCTCATTAACAATTGAAGAGAAAGTTCCTAAAAGTCTCCAAATTTAGAAACAACTTATAGTAGAATAAATAAAAACAATTGGTTGTCGTTTTATAATGGAAACACTTTTGATTATGAAATGAAATTGTCCTTGTTTCAGATACCATCTTTATTTATAATTTATAAATTAATTGTCTTTTTCGATTTGAGGCGATGAACAAGACAAGTCTAATAAAGTACCTTTATTACTGCTTGTTGTAATGAATATTACAGCTCGTTGTAACGTCTGGAAGCGTTAAATATTTTTATATACCTTCAAATCAATTGGGATTTGTCAAAAGAAAGAGGTTTTCGGCATTTATACCAAAGAAACAATTCTAGGTTTAATTCTATTTATACGCAGCGCAATTTTTTTGTTTTTTGGGAAATTGGAAAGTTTTTTTTTGTCAACCTTACGCTGTGTTAACATGAATTAACGCATTTTTGTCTGTTTTTATGAATGTTTAGGAAAACTGTAATTTCAGGAATTTAGAGATTTGAAAAGTTTTCACGTAGTATCCGATACCACAGCAATATATAATTATAAATACTTATAATGAATTTGTAGTCATTGATGTCAGCTTTTTCTTATAAAACTTTTCAGCCAGTTTCCTTTTTTTAAGATGAGGTTAAAGCAGGCATTAATTCGTTACTTTGAGAACTTTATTGTTTAATGCACATTATAAAAATAAAATCTTGATAGTCTGCACTAGAAATTAATCAACATCTTTCCTAAATCGTGTCCTTCGACATCTAGAGAATCATAAAAGGCGTTGGCATTCGAGTCGAAGCCAATACATATAACTTACATATTTACTTAGCTGTATTGAACTGACATTTTCTATGTTCTTCAACTGACTCTTTGACCTTTGTCAGTCATTAGAGGTCACTGCAACTTAAAGTTAGAAGTATAGAAGTTTGTTATGCTATTTTATAATCGTTTTTATCTATTAAGATAATTTACAAGTTTAATATTCATATTTTCATTGATTTGATTTCTCGTGTCGTTTTTGGCCCGCCTGTTTGGGTTTTCTACACTTCAAGGGGCTTTTTCTAAAAGCCTTCCGGTTCTAATAAATTTATTTGATATTAGACTTCGGTGCAAATAGAGACTTATTTTTAATTGCAATTTAAACTCCAAATTACTTCGGGACCAAACTCCAGAACACAGAAAAGCAAATTATTAAATTTGTTTCATTTTAATTTATTTCCTTTTGTACCGAAATTACTAGAATATTTTAGTTTGATTTAGTTAATCGTTATATTAAGTATTGTATTTAATCTTATTAATTCTATGCAGTCGTATTAATCATCTGCAATGTAAGCCTCTCACGCGCATACCAGTTTGCCCCAGTTGTAACGTCCCCGCTCTACGAACTCGCTGATATAGGTAAACTGACCGGTATAAGTGTAGGCGCCCGCCGCTCAAAACGACAGCTTGCAGTTCTACCGATCAAAAAATGTCCTGCAAGTTTTAGTAAAGTTCTTAAAAAGTCCGAATATAGTAGTTTTGGTCGAGTTCGAACATCTGTCATCGTTGCTGTCCGTAAAGCAAGCCGTCGTTGCTGGAAAGCTTGGACTCAGTACCACAGAACTTATTTCCAAATCCACAGAACTCCAGCGGCTTGCGGGATGGTCAATGACCTTCACATGCTTTAAGAAACATCGTACACAAACAAAAAGTACTTTGTTTACGCATCAAAGCATCAGTACATACTTCAACACACAGTTTTACATAGCCGTTGAATGTCCAGCACTATCAGTTAAATCTTTCAAAGCAAAATAATTTTATTATTAACGATTTTCTGTTAAGGAGAAGGTTCGATATTTCCAGATGTCACTAATATTTAATAAATTTTCGTAACTAGAACCAGGGATGTCATAAATTTTTACTATCCTAACCCAGTTAAACAAAGTTTTTGGTCAATAAAGTTTAAAATCCACGGAACAATATGGGAGGAAATGTTTACTTTCAAGCACCCGCACAATTCTGGTAGATCCAATAAAGGTAATCGCATATAATTCTTACGGACCCATTCCCGATGAGTTTTTTCATAAACAATTTAACACGACGACAAGGAATTTGCGGTGCGATATTTATTTAACAAACGTCCCCAAACAGGAGCACACGCCCAACTAGGCACGACCGTACTAACGTGAGTAAGATAAAGACAAAGAAACAAACATCCCTACTCGTAACAATGGAACATTCTAACTTGTTACGACCTGCAACGTGCCAAACAATGAAGTAAAAGACAGATTCAAACAGGAATCATGTATGGATTTCCTATGCTTGATGAAAGATTTAAATGTGAATTGATTTATATTAAGACGAACTTGGCCTGGGACTTCCTAGTCAACATAATTCTAAGAATCAGACGTGTATTAAAATAAATATTATACAAGCTGAATTGAGAAATGTTTTCGACAAAAAGATTTGATAAACAAATCTGAATATATTCGCAATCTCATTGAAGTACCATGAAATTTTATAATGGCATTACAAGTTTTAGTTGAGTTACAAGTACCACTTATACGACATCATCGCTGTCTGTAGAACGAGTCGTCGTTGTTGAAAAATGCTCCTGCGGCTTAGCAGGATTGTATCGCTCAGGAACGGCTGCCCTGCTCAAAACATTCCTAGGCGACTTTCCAATCCCCCCTACCTCTGTAAGGCACCCGATTTCCTTGATAAAGCCTATCACCCAACCAGCTTGCACTGCATTTAGATTGAGTTGCGCTCTTGTTTGGCTTACACCCCGCTTAATTCATACTGCCTACGTCTGAAATTGTGTAAGGATTGACTGCAGCAGATCAGTTTGTACCACTTGAGTGTTTTATTTTGGTGTTCAGTTTTCCTGTTTGACCGAACCAAGAATGAGGAGAAGTAAACCTCCTAACCAAATCTGGCGCCCTAGGATACCGTCACCAGGAAGAAAATACGTTACACTCTTGTTAATTAAGGGCCCCTGACACGCTTGTGATTCATTCAAATTTTCAGGTATAAAACAGGCAATTTTACCCAAACTGAATAAACGTCTTGACACCTCGTGATTCGCTTCAATTTTATCCGTTCTTTACCATTGATCTTGTAGAAAACGAGAAGAATTCAACTAAAAAATTTTTACTTATGCGTCTTGCATTAATCAAACTTGATAAAGTAAGTAATAACTAAATATAAACTCACAAAGTGAATATAACCTTACAAATACTCAAGCTCGGATTACTTTGCATGAGCCGGTCAACACAATCGTACCAATGCACGTTTGGTTATTAGTACAATTATGCCCCATCGTGAAAATCAAACTGATTTTGATTTTATTCGATGCGCACTCTTTCCAACTTTTTAATACGTGAATCTTGTGTACACATTCAGTTTTAGCCGTACGTGTTTAAATTTGAGCAAATTTCGAGCATGTCAGGAATTTTTTGCAGGCCCGTTTCTCCTCATTCTGGTATTTGTGTGCGTTAGAGGAGTTTGAATTGATTTTGTACTTGTTATCAGTTGTAAATCCAGTAACGATTTATTAGAAATTTAAAACGTTTTAATGTCCCATGGTCTTTGGAATGACCCGTTGGCTTTAGAGCTTCATCTTAGATTATGTGACATCGTGAAGGCTCATCGAGTGAAGTCGCGAAACGCTTTTTATCGTTTCAGCACTGTTTTGCAAGGTTTGTGAATGTTTTTATTTGTATTCAACATTAATTAGGGTGCATTTGTTCTTGGTGATTGGACATATCTTGTCGTTTACTAAATCTTATTCTTACTTGCTACCGGAGGGTTTTTTATTTAGGGGGGTCAAGAGCCTCTCAGAGGTTCATCATCTCTGGTGAATGCATGTGTTACGCATAGCAAGCTTGGGGTCGACTCCAGTGTAGGTGTAGCCAACCCTAAGTTAAATTTATATTAAATTTAATTCAATCTCACATAATGAGATTGGATTGTTTCTTAAATGTTAGTCTTTTACAATTTGCTTGATTCTTTTAATTATAAATACCATTTTTAAAAATTTAATTTTTTTAATTACTTGGTGATTTTGTTTATACGAAATATCATCATTCTGTTTTGATTTGTCAAACCACTAGGCGTCTGAACGTTTATAATGCAGCGGAATTTAAAATTCCTGAAAGTGTAAAGTAGCTGTACTTGACAAAATTAGATTTTGTTTTAAAACTGCGTTTATGCTTAGATGCAAAGAGTGGCATCACTTAGTTGATAGCATAGAAAACTTGACCGCAGTGCATTTAAAAATGTTGCGCTTACGATACTATTTGGCTGGACAGTCATACACATGTAATTTATGTAAGATTGCGACGTACTTCATGTAAAACAACTGGTTTATCAGCGGCTCGAAGTCTTTTATCTGTGTACTTCTTACATGCACGCATTCCCTAGTTAGGGTTGCACCATTTGGATAAATAAAAGTGTTGTCGCTCTTTGATGTACTAAGTTGCTTGTTTTGAAGTCAAGTTTGAGCTCACTTCGCCTTTGTACCTTGTGCCCGTGAAGGTTATAACTAAATTTTTATTTGTTTTTTAGGTTTTTTTACTGCTTTACAGCTAACTTCTTCTTCGCACTGAGTCTCGACCTATCTCTGTGGGGGACTGGTGCAAAGTCACCAAACAATGTGACCGAAGTGGTTATCTTTCCGTGGTTGAACTAGAAAAGATTCAGACCTTGTTCTATCGTTTTCCAATAAAGGAAATTTTATTCCTCAGCCCAAAAGTAAGATTTGGGTATATGTTAATCTAAATGAGCGCCAGTCACTTCTTAGCGCTTCAAATCTATCAGATAACCTCTTCTTTGATGGTCATTTATACAGAAGGAATACACATTTCGTATGTCGGGAAGTCTAAATAACAGCAAAAAGTTGCGATCGTGGGATTCTCACTATATTTTCACCTAGGATAAAAGTCAAGAATGTTGTTAATGTCATAATATACATACTAAATGAGTAGATTAGTAGAAACACTGCCTTATTAATTATTATCCGCTCAACTATTAGGTAACACTAACAAGGAAATTGCGTCGCCCTATTTTAAAACGCTGCATGTGTTTAGAAAGCTCAATTACATTGCAGAAGTACCAACTTCTAAATGCCAGAAATTCTCTGATTTTAGTAATAGAAATGGAAAGGTGATTTAATCTAATCAAACTCCACATTGCTTTTGTAAATGTATCTCGCTTGTAATATAACCTGCAACACAATTTCTTGATATCGTTAGCAAATAACTTCCATCAGTCGTAAAAAGTAGCCTTTCAGTTAGTTAGACTTTCTGGGTTATAGTTATCGTTTTTATTTTATAAATAATAATTCAATATATTTGACTTGACAAACATTTAGTGCATCAAACATTGAACAATGAGTATTTAAATCAGTTTCCCTAAAACAGAGCGTTTTCCTCTTTTTTCATAAACACCTTATATTTCGATAAGAGTCCAACAATTTATCTTGCTTTTGTTGTCGCACCACACTCATAAAGATAACGTGCCTTTCTTTTATACAAAAAGAATACTTTAAAATTAGACTCTTTAGTCTTCATCTCAGACTTCATCTCATAAACTTTAGGCACGTTGAATTTAGAAGGTTCCTCACTTTTTTCCCGTCAACTTGAAAAATTATAAACATTAAACCCCAGTTTGTTTAAAATGTAGTAGTAAACATAAGAGTTACTTGCACTTTTTTCCCGGAAAGAATTTTTAATATATTATGAAACTGGATTTTTATTACGAAACACTGATAGGCTAACTAAAATTTAAAATGTAATAACGGAAATCCCGGGTTAAAATTAAAGTAGAAAGGTTGGAAACAACCACATTAAGGAACTAAGATTTACGATTTGTAGCATTACTGCTTCGTGAGGGGGAATAAAGAATGATTTAATTAAACGTAGGCTGTTAATGATACTTTATACCGTTTTATGTTATTCTCTGTATAAATGTAAAACAGATGGAAAACTAATTTAGTTTAGATAATTGTAGAAAAATTCTTTCTCGTGATGTTACTAGCCTTATAAATTGTACAGTTTAGATTAAATTATATTATCTTAAAAGCCTTGATTGTATGTTATGTAACTGAAAAGATAGCCCTTGCGTTAACAAAACAAAGTGTTGTAAATTGAACCTTTCTCTAGTCAAGATGTAATGTGACCCAGTACACTAGAAGATAAATAGCACTAGAATTTAGCATTCTAACACAATCTTTGACATACCTGACAAATTTAGAACGTTCTCATTTATTTTCCTAACTACATTTTAGGGCTTTACTTGAAATCCAGGTACAAAATGAACAAATTGCCTCTATTTAACTACATAAACAACAATAATCTTGATAAACTAAATGTTACTTTTACATAAATAATTTTAACCCAGTTAGATACCATTTGATAACATGTTAAGAAATAAATTGCATGCATGTAGGTATATATTAACTAATTAATGAACTAGAGCTAGTAATTAGCATTAAGGCAAGTTCTTGGAAATCGATGCCTAAAACGTAATTTAAAACAGTGTTAAATAAATAAAAATCTGATTGTCACTATTTCTCAAATGTTCTAACATAAAATGGCTTTCAAGCAAGATTCTGGTGAGTTTCTAACGAGCAAACGTAAACGCAATACAAGAAACTAGAATCTTTACCTTGATTCTTCTACAGCTGTTATTTCGGACGGTCAGTCGTACATCGACACAGTCTTATTCATAGGCTTTTTGTCTTTTATGATAAAAATACTAAATAAATGTAATTGAACTTTCTGAGGATAATATTTGCTCTTCCTTATGTACCCTGGATTTTCTGAGCGCGACAACTAGGTCGTCTGAACGTAAGAACAGGGGAATTACATCACCGTCCTAAAAAAATGCGTGCAACGGTTTATGTCCTAAGTGAAAGTTTGAAACCTATCAGATTAGAAATTTTTTATGTAATAGTTAACATGTTTACGTCTAAGTTCTCAGGAAAAAGAATTACATTGTCTATTCTAAATCAAGATTTCGTAGAATTAGCAGAAATTACGATATTTAGTTCTCAAGGATTTTTTGGGAAAATCAAGTTACTAAATCTGCAATCTCAGATATTTTTAAATAACAAAACATTGACCTACATTACAAATAACCATTAAAATGATAGTTAAATATTAGATGCAGTTAAACAGAGCATTTCAATTACACGAGGAGTTATGAAAGATAGAAAGACTGTATTCAAACGAAGGAAGGCATAACTCGCAAACGTATACTTTTTACTAGTAAAGAATTTTGGAAAAGATGCCATCCAGAACACCGTCGCTGCATTATATAACATGGTTTGAATAAACTGCAGACCAAAACGTACAAGGACTTCAAATGCTGACTGCAGTTCGGAGCCATGTATGTCTTTTTTCTTTTTGCTGTGTTTTGTTCCTAATGCATTCCCCTGCCTTTATGTTTTTTTTTCGGGGATACAACCTGAACATAATGATGTGCTCTGGATTGTGTAAACATTGTTTGAATTAGATTCAATGCTTCTAGTTCAGTTTGAAGTCATTTTAATACTCCAAAAGTGTATGTGAGAATCAGAAAAGACCACGTGTTAACTGAAGTTGTTCTAAGTTTAGCATTGACTGCTGTTTTGAGGATTTTCCTTGTACATTTTTCTACTTTTGTTACAGCTTTTTTCATTTTTTTGTCATCAACAGACAGGCTTTGCTGCATTCTTCAGTATCTTTTATTCTATGTTCAAGTTACTCATTTGGATGTTCCTTTTTAAAATTATATTTCTATCAATATGCAAAGTGACATATTTATTTAGTTAGTCTAACTCCACTGCTAAAGACGTTAACAAGTTGTAATTCGTTTCTCAATTGATCTTCAAAAAAACAGGAATGTTAATGGGTTTAACGTCATGCAAAGTTACAAAGGAAACAAACTGTCCCCTTAAAATACGAATGTGGATCAAATATAAACAAACCTTTATTATAAAAACTTTATTTTTTAAGATTAATTTAAAATTACATTTTGCTACATAATCACCCATCTTATCTATACATTTTTTCCAGCGGATTGCTAATTTTTTAATGCCATTTTAAAAAAATAAAGGAGGACTGTCATAAGTCAATTGCGCACAATTTGCTCCACCTCTTCATTGTTCATGAAGCGCCTTCCACTAAGAGCTTCCTTGAGCGGTCCAAACATGTGGAAGTCACGCGATAAAAGATCTGGGATGTAAGGAGGATGTGCAAGAGCATTCCAATGCACGTTGGTCAATTTGTGTTGGGTTATGGCTGCAATATGAGATCTTGCATTGTCATGGAGGAGCAACACACTTCTGATAAGAATTCCACGCCTTTCAAATAATTGATTGAGCACTATCGTACGAAATTTCTAGTTCCTGTGAGATACAGCTCGAACAGCTTGGATGTTTTCTGAGGTCATGCTGGTGCGTGGGCACTGGGCATGGAATATGTTTTCAGCACGCTCACGTTCTTTCTTGAACTCACTGCACCGATGTTTTACTCGGAGCCATAAAAGTTTTCATGAACTGTGCGAGTAAACAACGATGAATTTCAGCCGCGTTGACGAGAAGTTTGATAATCACATGTTGCGCGAGGGAGGAAGGCATCTCCTTTTTACCCATCATAAAGGCAACTAAAAAAAGGGGACGATGTGAGGCACCAAGGTCGTGGCTCTCTTCTAGACACCCCTCCCGACCGACCACAGTGATATCGCGTCCGCGTGTTTAGATGGCTCAAGGAAGTTCTCAGTGGAAGGCTCTTCACGAACAATAAAGAGGTGGAACAAATTGTGCGCAATTGACTTATGACAGGTCCTCCTTCATTTTTTGATAAAGGCTCGTTTATATTCGTTCCACCCTTGTATTATTCCTCATCTGATTGGAATTTTGTCTGCTAAAGACTATCCCATTTATTTAGTATGTTTAAGCATAGTTTAGTGTTCCAGTTTCTCGTTAGATGTGCCAACAACCTTGCAACATTGGGATTTATTTTATAGAGTTTTAGAATTTTTACAGCAAGCTGTGAAAGGCAGAGTTAAAAGCGTTGCGTAAATCGACCCAGGCTACGTTTCTCGCTTTGTGTTTCGCTTGACTAGCTGGTACGGGAAAACAAGTAACTGTGGCCCAGATACAATTACGTATCGTCAGCATAAGTTAGGAAGGTCGGTGACGGCTGGGTTAAATGATATAGAACTTAGTCTCAAAACAAATAGGTTGAATTATTAGGCGTCAATGACGGTAATGTCAGTCCAAATAGTGAAACTCGGAAAAGCTTAAAGGTTAAAGACACTGAGGCTCGTTTCAAGAATTTTTATAACGAAACCTAACTTAAGCGCGGGTTGAACAGACTTGACAGGATCTGCTCGGAAGTCTGCAAAAGTATCTTTCGAACTCAAGGGGCTGAGGTTTATAAATCAGAAACACTCTGCTGTTTCTATAGAAACCGAGTCACCTCTCACCCCAACACTAGCAATAAATTGTCTGCGTCTGACATTTTAACAGTATTTTTCTGTGGAAGATAAAAATTGAATTTATATATTTAATTTCATTTTAACTAAATATCAGCTTGAAAATGAATGTGTCTAGCCTTTTATTTCGCAAACAATTTTATCCTGAAAATAGGATTAAAGCAGTGTGATTTTCGAATTAAGCGGTCTCTTGAACGACACTTGTAACGTAACCTTGCGTTTTACAATACTCTGTATAAAGATCTCTTATGGTCTTGCCCAACTAAACTCAGCAACAACCTTGAGCGCAGGTAAGGAGGTCATAACTACAATTAAGAACACAATTATAAGGCAAAATATATTGAAAGCAGAGCAAAAGATAAGCAATGAAAACACCCATCAGCATATCTTCAATCACAACTCTCTTTTCATCAGAAAAACTGAGTTTCCGTTATTAATCGAGCCAGAGCAAAATGAACTAAGCTATGAGCGTGCACCGCAAGTACATAAGTATTCTCACTTATTATCTTGTTAACGTAGGTCAGACAGAAAAGTTCTTTCAAATCTACCTACTTACAATGATCCCAATAGCACCCATGTATGAAATCAAGGTATAAAAACCTAGCCGCACAGCAACATTCTGGAACTCAAGATTATTGGCAGCGATTTTTTCAAATTTGATGTAAAGCGGCTGATCGAACGTGACAAAGCATATTGTCATATAGAATGCCTCACATTTTTTAGCTGTCTGGATAGCTGTATCGTATCATGTGAGGTAGGTATTGATAAACGAAAGGAACGTTCTTAAGCTTTCTCTCTTGTGATCTCCTCCACAAATCCGTTGCATCCAGGCAGGTTTACATTTGTTAAACACTTACCATACAGTCCGAGAAAATGTACAGGATGAGGCAACATTTCATTTTGAATGGGGTGAATATTCTGAACATCAGGAATCTCGACAGTTTCCAAGCCACTGTTTTT
>VTPC01003319.1:0-18334 GCA_011009095.1 Ignelater luminosus
TATTAATAAGCAAACTACAAAAAAAATGCAATGTATTTTAAGTTGATAGAAGCATTTTAAAATAATCAATAAATGAACAATCACAGCTTACAAGTAAACTTTCACTTAGCTATTTATATGTACCTATAATGCTGTTTTAGTAGTAGCAAACTTATATAATGATTTATAATCAGAATATATTTGCATGCTCGAATTGTAAATCAAAGTTACACAGAAAATAGTATTCTACAAAATAGTACGTGGACTATAAATAAATGATGCTTACCATAATCAAACATTTTAGTGTTATTTAATTATTTTGAATTCACATGGGCTCATTAGTTATCACTAGCCTAGATACATAGATACAAAAAGAACAGTGACAACAAATAAGTAAATAACTTTTTATAAAATAATCATGATAAAATACTAATAATAAAATAAGGTAATCATAATTGGTGCAAAAAATACTTATTTCACAATCATAACTGGAAAAAGTGGAAAACAGAGGTGAAGCATCTGCATAATCAATTGCTCACAGGTTTGCCATCACGCCTTTACCACTGCACACCGACTTAAAACATCAAAATTGCAAGTAATAATATTTCTAACATCTACCTATTATATTTAAACAAATTAAGTATAATAGAATCTCGAAACTAATTTTTACTAAACAGCAAGTTTGATGCTGTAAAGAAGTTTTTAATGAAAACAAAAATAAAAGAAGCATGATGGTGGTATAAGTTAGGTGATATATGATTAAAGATAAAAAGTATAAGATAATTACCTACAAATCGAGGATCTTAAGTCAAAGGGAAGTATCGACAAACAGCTCATTTTTATTAATTTATAAATTTATGTTAATGAATATTTCTTACTGCATTACATTACATGTAGCTGCATAATATAAACAATTCATTCCCGATTCTTCTTTGTTGCTTGCAGTATAAATTACAAATATTGTATCTAAATGTTTATGTTCACAGGTCCCTCTGATATTAGACCCTCCATAAACTGAAGTGTGCATCATTTAAATATGTTTCACAATACTTTACTTTTTTAATTTATTAAGGGCTAGAAGATGGAGTAATTTTGCCCTTTAATATCATATTAATTTTGCGTATGTAATAAAATAGAATAACAATTACAGTATGTGAAATAAATAGGTCTATTTTATGTTGATGAGTATCACAAAATAAAGAAATATTTATTTTGCATGCATCTTTTACAGCTAAACTTAATTTAGTTTTTATGCCATATGTTGTTACAAACTCTGGAATACAAACTAAAATTGCTTCAGCAGCTTTCTAAAAACTGGCAAAGAGATTACAGAAGGTTGTAGTAATAAAGAACATTTGTAATTTGCATTATATGAAATAAACTATTGATAAATGAACAATAAAATAAAAATTAAAAAAAGAACATTCTAAATAATCTTTTCATCATCTGAAAATGGAGTAATACTAAGACTGCAACAAACAATGAGAAATTTAGTTATCAAATTTGCAATATAAATCTGTACCGATTTACTAGATAATAATATAGTAGAATGTGAGTAATTTACTTGATAGACTTGATGGTATAATTATGACATCCGGGTCCTCCTTTCAAGTGCCTAAAAAAATAAAAACTTGTAGTATAAGTATAAATTATTTCAATATACACACTAATGAATTTACCTGGTTGCTCTTCGGAAAACATAACTTGTCTTCTTTGTTGTGGACCAGCATAAGTCTTTTGAGGGGTTGCTACCTTCAATTCCTCCATTTCCACCTTGATGGAAGGCTCATCTTCTAATGGCCGTTTTGCAGGTAATTCTGTAAATGCAAATCAAACTTTATTTTTTATAAGTCTAATAATGTTTGCGTACTAGATGTAACACGAGTTGGAATATTAATAATTTGAGATAAGCTAAACAGTTCAATAAAGGTAAAGAAAAATATAGTTTTATTATTATCTACACTAAGTA
The DNA here is from genome assembly GCA_011009095.1 of Ignelater luminosus. Taxonomy (NCBI): domain Eukaryota; kingdom Metazoa; phylum Arthropoda; class Insecta; order Coleoptera; family Elateridae; genus Ignelater; species Ignelater luminosus. The sequence continues at coordinate 1,949 of VTPC01003319.1, forward strand.
GGTCTGTATTGAAGTCTCCTGTAGGAATTACTTCATTACAACCAGGCAAAATGTCAGCAGTGGAAGGTTCCAATGCATCAAGAAAATCATGAACATTTACCCATTCCTTGCGACAAGCTAAGCCTACAGCAATCGTTCTCTTACCTACTGTGAATTGAATCCAGAGCCATTCGTAATTGTTATTAGGAACTTCTAGTATTTCAAAGTGAATTGCATCGCTAACATAGAAAGCAATGCCACCTCCTCTTCTTTCGGCACAATATTTTCTAATTAATTTAATCCATGATACGAGAGCAACTCATCCATTATATTAGCAGATAATCACGACTTGCTTATGGTTATGACATTGTAAGTTTTGTTAATCACATTGTCCCTGAAAACATCGATATGAGCAATTAACGAGGGAACATTGATATGTGCTACGGTAATAAGTTTCATTAATAAATTTACAACAGTATTCTAAATTTATAAGGAAAACCAAACGGTAACAATAACACTGTTAACTAAAACTTTAGCCTATTATTACGTTTATAATTACAAACAAAAAAAAGAGAGAAAATAAGGAAAAGAATATATTTGGTAAAAAACACAAGCAATGAGTTAATAAAAGAATTGTCTATTTTTTAAGTTTGACAGTGCCGTTAACACACTAAAAAAACCAATATAAAGTAATAATTAATGTCAACTTAACTAACCCGCTTTTCGTAACAAGGTTATTTAATTATTTCTGAAATCTTCGAGGAGACCATCAAGTTGGTTAATAGTGCTAATGGCATATGCCTTCTACTAGTGGTAATAGTATGAATTGCACCATCCGCAGACCAAACATTTCTTCTACCAAACTTCTCAGCAGCGCAATTTAAAACATTAAACACATTGAGTGAACACCCTATTGCAACATGGCTTGTGGCATACCAAAAGTCTAAGATGCACACAACCAACCTATTTCCTTATTGTTTGCAGCATCAATAATAGTCTTTTGCATATTTACTACATCCCATGACTGACGATCAGATGTTCTGAGACAAGCCCCTGCCGCTATAACTGCAATTGTCGTTATTATTATTGTTGTTGTTGTTCAAGTTAAAATAGAAGATATTTGACTTTAAAAATACTCTGTAAAAGTTAACAAGCCTTTAACAATTGTAGGTGTTGAAAAAAATGTTGCTTCTTTGTGGAGGAAAACTAAAACAATTTTTTTGCGTGGATTCTTCGGAATATCCTAAAATATTATTCACACTGTGAATTTAATGTTCAACTATTAGGGAAAAATTTTAAAATTACACTTACCTGGCAAATTTAAAGTTGGTAGAAAAAATCTTTTTAATTTCCCTCCCATGTCTGTACACATGGGATGAAAGTACAGAGTACATACTTGACACTGTGCAGATGTCTTTCTGCCAATTCTGAATTGCCAATTTGTGTGATCCATATTTCTTACAGCATCTTGTTTGTAGGAATGTAGTACCTTAAATACATTACAATTAACACTAAGAATCATTGCACTTTACTAAAATATATACTACTTGATTATGTAATTATTCTACTTCTAATGACAATTTTCCTCATTTTCACACTTATCAATAAGAAATTCACGATCAAGCAAAGACAAATTTCTCAAAACTTTTAAGATTTTGAAAATCATTGTTGACATTTGCTGAATTCGATGTGTGACAATTCAAATTCCGAATGTCAACTTCCAACAATTAAAAAGAGTAAACGTATACCATCACGATGCCATCGAGCGGTTTCACTAAAAAGCAGCGTTCGATTGTTGTGACATCTGTTATAGAAACGAAAAATGTCTCCAGCTTACGAGTTTGTTTACGAGCTAGTCTTTCGCTTATTGTAAGAGTTCTACAAACCAAAGCCATCTGGCTTTGCTACAAACCGTTATGCACCGCCATCTATTAAGAAAAATCTTTTTCTTCCAATTATTCGTTTCAGAAATCTGCATAGCAATGTTTGTTTTCGTTTCGATGCTTGTCAATTTCTGTTACCTTCTCTCATTTATGTGATCCTAATGACAGATTTAAAAAGATTTCGTTCGAAATCGTCTCTGTTCAAATTTTATTATACGTACGAAAACATTAAAAGTATTCACGAGTTCATGGTAAATTTTGTCGTCGTGTATCTTATTAAGATGAGATAAATCAATATCATTTTATTTAAATTTTGATCAAGACTTTTTCTAAATAAAAGGCAAATACCGTTTTATTTATATATTTGTCTGTTTATTGCAAGAACATAACTATTATAACGAACGAATCCAAGTGGAAAATGTAAATTTTTGAATGAGCCTTTACAAATTTATATTGTTTATGTGATTTTATTTATTTATATAATTATACCATTTTCTAACATTATCTTCAAGCAACCCTTTTTGTATTTCGTGGAAACGTAGATATTTGTCAAAATTACATTTTTATGAAATACGGACGGGATTATTTTAAAATATCTCGGAAGATTGTACCGTGTTATAGAACAAACTACAAAAAATAACAATATTATAAAAGCTAAACACTAAACACACTAAAAGGTTCACTATTTTTGGAAGACGTCACAACCTTGGCTGAAAAGACTTACCTATAATAACGTTCGTTGGTGCTCCCCAATAGAAAAAAGATAAACTATAAAATAATGTAAAGTAAGTAATAATTATAGGAATTTTACATTTTATGTTACTCACCATAAGTATCTAATATAATTTACATACAATCATGTTCGCTCTCGCATTTGACTAAAAGATTTTCTGCAGTCGGAAATGATTCCCCTACCCAGGAAGAAGGATACAAAGAAATGCGAAGAATATCACACGATAAGAGAAAGCAGCAGAAGAACAGTAAGGATTTAGAAAAGCAATGGGCAGAAGAGATGCACTAGTTGTACTATGTACGATTGGAGATAGACATCTTGAGAAGGGAAGAAGATTGAGTATTTGTTTTGTTGATCTCGAAAAGGCTTTCGACTGTGTGCCTGGAAAAAACTGATGAGGATATTAAAAGAAAAAGGGGGTGGATTGGAGAGAACGAAGGCTCATAGTAAGTTACTGATAAAATATTTCCACTGTTTCTACTTTAATTTTCATTTGTGTTGAAACAATTTTTAAAACTTCATCCTCCAAGGGACTTTGTTTCATGGCTAGATTATCCCTTAATTTGTATATGTCTAGCACTTATTCGATAATCACTCTATCAGGTTTTTTACAATGGGACACATCATAAAATTTTGAAGCCGTAATTCGCATAAATCTTAATTGGTACCATAAACCAGATTTATATTGAATCACAGTGGCCGTGCATGCTTCTTCAGAGAGTTCATTTGTGATAGTATTTTTTGCATGGGTATAAGAAAATTGTCACCACTATCTTCTTCAAATCTAATCATTATACTATAAAGAGATATAGAGATAACAGTGAATCTTGAGGTTTATAATACTTTAATAATTAATTGTGAATCAGTCATAATTTATTGCTGCTGCAACAACATCTTCCAGAAAAGTGCTACCGTCATTTACATCAGCATCACTTGTAGCACCAAAAGCTTCCATTGTAATATATCTTAATGTAGTTTCAACAGTGGCGGCCCGTTATAAAGAGCCAAGAAGCCATGTCACTACCACAAAGACATTTTATTTTCCAATTTAAAAAAATAATTTATACTCTTAAAATTTTCTCCTTTCAAGTCTGACCTTAACCAGAGATAAAAAAATTAAAAATTGCTATTTTATAAATATAACTATACTGAACAAGTAAACACCGCGCGTACAAAATGATAAAAATAAAAGTTTGGTGCCAGTCAAAGTGTGGCTCCAATGCGTTTAAGAGGCTATGGGCTTCAGCGGGGGCTGGCGGGTAAGCAAGGATGTTCGGAGTTAACGAAAACGTTGAGCCAAACTGCAAGTGGCTCATTGTCATGTGTTCTGCGAGTGGCTCGGTCGGTGTTACTGTTCAGTTCCCATCACAAAACACAACCTGTTCCCATCGATACTCGTTGCTATTGTATCATATAATAATAATATACCTTTAATTTAGCATCGCTATTTTACATATCAATATAAACAAATTACTGGATATACACATATAAATGTATAATAATAAAAGATAAAATATAAAAACACATAAAACCAATATAGTACAGTACACCTCAAACATTTTAAGTTAATAAAATATATAGTGTGCGTATCAGATGCACTTAAATATAAAAAAAAGTAAATTGGTAAAATATTGCACACATTAATAACAATTGGATTTACATTAAACATTTACAGTAATGACATTAAAGACGTAGCACAAAGCACATTACAGTATGATGTATCAACAGTTTTCTTATATGGAGAACTGAAATAAGTTATACACATGCAGCAACCAGAGAGATACGAAAATAACACCGACCAAGTATGGAACATAAAACGGAGTTTATACGGACTCAAGCAAGGTCCTAGGTGTTGGAGAAAACGGTTTGGTACTTACCTTTCATCAGTTAAATTTAGGTCTAGTCAGGCAGATCCTTGCCTATACATTAGAGTCAAAAAAGGTGAGAAGGTTATTGTGGTTTTATTCGTAGATGATAGAATGGTAATGACTGCTGACAAGGAAGAAGCCAACATCTTGATCCAGAAATTAAAGAGAGAGTTTAAAATAACTGCTAAACCTGCGTCATATTTTCTAGGTATGAAATTTGAACGTTTTGATGATGGCCCATTCAAGATATGTTAGAAAGGATATGCAAAAAGATTGCTAGAGAGTTTCAATGTTAGTGACTGTAAACCTGTATCAACCACAATAATAAGAGAAGGTAGTTCTACTCAAGAAAATACGAAAAATAGGACAGACTATGGGTTCCCTTACAGACAGGCTGTAGGTGCTCTTATGTACCTAATGGTAGGAACCAGGCCCGACCTGGCTTATAATATCAGTGTGTCGTCAAGAATACTTGACTGCTTGACTGCAGCTGACGCTGTAAAACTCAAAAGAATCTTACGGTACATCGCTGGCACCTGTGAATCAGGCATTATTTATCGGCCCTGTGGCAGCAGTTTGGAATGCTGCACTGATGCAGATTTCGGGAGCTGTAGCAAAAGCGGGAGATCAACGTTGGGAGTCGCTATAAAGTATGCAGGTGGTGTCATATCATGGTTAAGTAAAATACAGCCGTGACGGCACCGTCAACAACAGAAGTTAAGCTAATTGCGGCAAATGAGGCGGTAAAAGAAATTGTATGGTTCTACCGTCTGTTTGAAGAAGTAGGTTGGAGGAAAGAGACTCCCGTTCTAAAAGTTGACAATACCGCAACTCTGAGATTGACACAAAACCTAGAGTTCCACCAGCGCACAAAGAGCATAACGTAGCAGAAATTATGACAAAACCCTTTTTTACAAGACTTCCACCGTTAGTTGAGAAATTAGGAATGTCTTGGGTACTTAGTGTAAATTTTAATAATTTGTTTGTTTCGTAAAGTAATGTCCTTAATTTGCTACACTTTAATTTAATAATAATGTTAAGGGAAAGTATTGTGCTATAGTTATTTCAGTACATATGTATCATTATTCTTGTTCATATGTTGGCAACACTCTCATTTTCAATTTTGTTACAGCTTATAGTATTTGTGCTTTGTTGTTGTCAAAAAGGTATTTTTATCATAATAAACATCGTGTCGTTCTATAAGGTTTGCTTTAAATAAATTTTCTACCCAATACGTTTTAAATGGGAAATAATTTATCAGTAGAGAGTTAATAACGTGCACAAATTAGTTAGGTATTTACTATTATTAATAATAAAACCAGGCTCTCTGAAAGCAGCGTATACAATTTGATCGTAATGAATATTAAATTTAAAGGAAGAATCGAACGAAACACCTAGATCTCTGAATCTGTTGACTCTCTTTCAATTCCTCCCATTCATAATAAGTAATTATATTCAAGGTTGATTTGTCTGCGCGATCTAGTCATGCAATAACACGTCTTAATATTAAACTGTCGTTTATTCTCAAGAGATCAGTTGTAAATTTTATCTAAATTATTATGCAGCAAGTCACATTTAACGAGTGAGTAAATTTTAAAGTCGTCACCTACCGAGTGTCACAAGGAGCAATATTATATGGTTAATGAACAAGATGAAAAGTAAAGGACCTAAAATACTCCCTTGTGGCACACCTGAAGATGCCACAAATGAATGGGTTCACGATGAAAATTTTGCATGTTATTTCGGGCAGCTATTTTAACAACGATTCATATAAGATCTTCGTTAGAAGATTTGATTACACCATTAAGTTTAACATTTTTATTGCACGAAATTAACTTTATGATTCAAAGCCTTTGTTTGTTCATCTTTCACATTTATGCTCCTTTCCAGAATGAGACTCTTTTATCCGTGGAAGCCCTCCATCAGCCTTCTAAAAGAACTAATGCAAAGAAGAATCGGTCTTCGCCCTTTATTAACCTTCTTAAAAGAACTAATTACAAACAAGTGTTTAGGCACGCCCTGCAAAGTGTCTGTGATGTCTTCACTTACAAGCAATAATACACTTTAATTCTTCAATTGAATTTATTTATTTACAACGAATACAATTAATCAAAACCCTATAAACATTTTTTTTCAAAAATTTCTGGCACTTTTTATTCTAAGCCTTTTGTTTTTCACAACTTTCTAACTATGTATTTTGGGTGGCCTATCTCACACCCCTGCTTTTAAATATCAACATTACATAAGATTTACATTAATGTACTCCTATATTATTAACTTATACAGGGTGTTTCATTAACAACTGGAAATATTTTAACTGTAGAATCCCGAGCTCAAAATATTAAGATTTAATCTAAATCACTTAGATAAAATGTGGCAATTCTATGACACAAAAACACCAACATAATTAATACACATTAAAATCAAAATAACTGTGCCGCTTCATTTTCAACTTTAAATATCTCGAAAAATAATGACTATATCGCTATGAATGAAGAGTATGTTATTTACATAGAAAGTATTGGAGAATCGAAAAATTGTGCTAAAATGGCAATCAGAAACGATTATTTAACATAATTTAGTAGGGTGTACAGTACCTACACTTCCTGCCAAGTATGACAAGGATACGTCAAATAGTTTTAAAGTACTGGGTACAAATAGTTTTTAAGTTTTTAAATAAAACAACCTGTAACTCAGTAAGGAGCCACATTTTATCTAAGTGATTTGGGTTAAATCTTAATATTTTGAGCTCAGGATTCTACAGTTAAAATATTTCCAATTATTAATAAAACACCCCGTATATAAACTAGATTAATCTAAATATCGTTTAGGAATCTTAATACTTCTTTTCGGTCTAGTACCTGTATTTATTGTTACGTGCATTAACTATAACCATACGAGGTGGGTTTGAAATATGTACGTTGTTGTATTGGATCAGTTTGTGCACTATCCGATGGACTTCGGCTTGATGGAAGTTTTGACAAGGCAGACCTTGTCCCTTCTTTCTTTTCATCTTCCTCTATCCTACATTTTTATTTCTTATTTGATCTTTGTGTCTTTTCCAAACCCTGCCATCTTTTAATTCGCACAAATAATTTCTATATCCTATTACTTCTATCCAGCTCTTTTTATTAACTTCTTTATAATCCCTTATCTTTGTCTTCTACGCTTAACATTTTATTCTCTTTCCCTTTATGGTGCTTAACTTGTTTTTCTTGCCGTTCTTTTACTACTAAGGTTGTATCTGACTTAATTAAATCGAAACATGTGCGTAGGTTTCTACCAAGCGTCAATACTGCAGGAGTTTCATTAGTTGTAAAATGTATTTCGTTTCTATAATTTAGGAGATATCTGCTGATTATCAAATCTGGGTCTATGCCCTGTTGTTTGAATATCGCTGCTTTCAAACCTTTGTTAAAAGAGCGAACTGCATTCTCTGCAGCTCCGTTGGTCGCTGGGTGGAATGGCGATGAAGTTATGTGTTTAATTCCATTTTGCTCTAAAAACTTTTTTAATCGACAGAATACTAAGGATGGTCCATTGTCTGAAACTATACGTTCAGGTAACCCCCATCTACTAAAAGTTTTTCTTAGGTTTTTAATAGTAGATTCAATACTTATGTTTGGTGTCCTAAATATTTCTGGCCACTTGCTGTATGCATCTGGTATAACTAGATAATTGGTATTTTGAAATGGTTTTAGAAAATCTAAGTGGATTCTCTGCCACGGTCTCTGTGGTCGATTCCGTGGTATCGGAATAGTTTTCTGTGGATCGTCCAAAGCCTTCAGACACGCGGTGCAACTTCTTGCAATGTTCTCAATGTTTTCGTTCAACTTTGAAAAGCAAAAATATGCATTTGCTCTCGACTTCATCTTCACGATTCCTAGGTGACTGGCATGAAGTTCTTCTAATAGCTGCTTTCTAAGTCTTTGTGAAACAATAACTCGGTATCCTCACATTATACAGTTCTGTTCTATCGTCAACTCATTCTTGCGATGATAACAAGGTTTTAACGTGTCCTCTACTGACCAGCCATGCATCATGTATCCATAGATTTTACTTAACTCTTTGTCCACTTTTGTTTCTCTTGCAATCTCTTGTAGTCAGTGGGTAACCCTTCAGTAACGACAAAATTTAAGTAATTTTCTTTTTGGGATTTTTTATCGCCGACTTTCTGTTGAAGAGCATGTCTCGACAACCTATCTGCTACTTCGTTGCTTTGGCCTTTAATATATTCAATTTTGTAATTAAATCCTGATAAAAATAGTGCCTATCTTTGTAAGCGAGAGGCTGCCATTTGAGGTAGTCCTCGGCTTTTACCATAAATTCCCAATAACGGTTTATGATCACATTTAGTTGTGAACTTAGCTTGTTCCATTAAGTAAAAGTAGAACATCTTCACAGCCCAATAAATGGCTAAAGCCTCTTTGTTAAATATAGAGTACTTTTCTTCCGCCTTTGCTAGCGTTCTTGAAATAAATGCTACTGGTCTTAAGTCACCATTTGGTAATTTATGTGCCAAGCATGCAACAGTATCATTCTGTGAAGCATCTGTTGACACTGCTATAGGTTTATTTTGGCCAAAATGGGTCAGAACTTGGTCTGATGCAATTAATAGTTCCTTTATTTTCTGGAAAACCTTTTGACATCTCTCGTTCCAGTCGAAAGTGATTTCTTTCCTTAATAATTCATATATTGGTTTCATGATCATTGCTAACTTCGGTACAAACCTTGAATAATAATTTACTAAGCCTGTGAAGCTTTTCACCTGAGCGATTGTCTTTATTATCACTGTCTCTGCAATTGTTTCTACATATCTAAATTCTTTTTTAAGTCCTATTTTGAAATTGTATACCGGAAGTATGTAATTTCTTGTTGAAAAGAATGCACATTTTGTTAACTTGAGCTTGAAACGTGCACCTTTTAGTCTATTAAATACTGCCTGCAAGTTTTCTATGTTCTTGTTGAGTTGCTCCTATTACAATCATATCATCTAGAAAATTTGCATAGCTCTTGAAACCCTGCAATGTTGATTCTAGCGTTCTCTGGAAAACTGTACTTGCTGGAGTAATACCGTATGGTCAACCGTTTAATTTATATAGCACCTTAAATGTATTCCAGGTTAACAACCTAGCGGACTCTTCCTCTGGTTCAATTTGGCTATGCGCATTGCTTAAATCTAGCTTCGTGAATGATTCTCCATTATTTAATTTACTGAATATTTCTTTAGTTTTTAGCAGTGGATATTTTACATCTTCTAAGTCTTGTTGATAAATATCTTGTAATCTCCACAACAACGGATTCTTCCCCCTTGTTTTAGTACTGGGACTAGCGGCGCAGCCCAATCGGTGTTTTATATTTGAGTTATAACACCCCTCTTTTCCATTCTTGCTAACTCCTCTTCCACTTTTGATTTTAAGGAAATAGAAACTGGCCGATGTTTAAGAAATTTTGGTTTTGCACCTGTTTTTAACTGCAATGAGAATTTTTTGTGTTTGTAACAGCCTAATCCTTCATTAACAAGTTCAGGCTATCTATGTGTAATATTACTTGAATGATCACAAACTAAAAGTATTTTCCTGTTAATTGTTAACTTGCAATTGAATTTATTAGGTAAATCTCTTTGTAACAAATTATAATTCCCTTCCGGTACTACATACCATATGACAAAATTATCACAAGAGTATTTCTCAAAATTTATCGTACCTTCAACATAACCTATTGACTTAACGCTAGCCTTAGAAAATGTTTTTAATGTAATATTAGTTTTATGCAGCTCGGAATTTGACTATTTTTTCGGTAGCATTTCTGCAATACTACTGTTACACTAGTTCCACTGCCAATCAACATATTTAGAGAAAATTCATGAAATTTAATATTTGTAAACACTGGATTATCATTCTTAAAAGTAATCAGATTTAAACGATTGGTTTGCTTACATACCCGATCTAAGTGTCCTACTTTATTACATTTATTGCATTTAAAATTACTATGTATTTACATTTCTGATTCCCTGTGTGCTTTTTACCACAACATCTGCAGTAACAATATCCCTCGTCTTGCTCAGTCTTTGTGAAAACCCTTTTATCTTCTTGCCTTGAGTTCCTGCTGCTTCCTTGTATTGCAGACTTACTACTACCAGGATGATAACTTGTCTTTTTAACCATGTTGACCTGCACGCTTCTCCCTGGATGGAACTTTTTTTGTTGAGTGCGATTTCCAACAGCTTGTCTAATCTCGTGTGTTCTCTTTTTTTTCAAAGACTCTGTCTCGGATTCTGCCACGTACCATGCCACATACAAACTTGTCTTTAAGGACTGCTTTTAAATTTGCTTCAAATTGGCAATTGGTGGATAAATTATGAATCCTTGTATATCAGTCATTTACCTACTGTTTCCCCCTCTGTTTGTTTCGCTTCATAGAATTCTAAACTTTCTCGATACATACATATGGTTGGTGAGAAATGTTGTGTCAGTGATTGGTATGTTTTTTCATAGCTCAACTCTTTTGGTAATATGGGTGTGGACAGGTCCTTTAGTACTCGGTAAGAATCTTAACCGATCAAACTCTTTTTTTGCAATCAGTAGTATCTTTTATATTGTTTATAATAGAAAATTGTTTCAACTCTTCTTGATATACAGTCTAGTTGTCAGTTCTGACATTAAACTTGCTTAGTGTACCAATTAATGCCATGCTTACTACTTACAATCTTCAATTTCTTGTACTTTTTATTTTTTTCGTTTCTGTAGGTTCGATAGTGGGTATCTCGTCTTCACTTACAAGCAATAACACATCTTAATGCTTCAACTGAATCTATTCTTTACAACGAATACAATTAATCAAAACTCTATAAACATTCTTTTTCAAAAACTTCTGTCACCACTTATTCAAAACCCTCTGTTTTTACAGCAACTTTTTAACCATGTATTTTAGGTGGCCTATCTTACAGGATCTATTTTAGTAGAGCTAAATAAGATTGACCGATCTACGCTCTCCAGAGTGCTAAATACGAAGCTTTTCAAAGAGCTAATTGCAAAGCTCCTGTGGCTATTACTACTTCAGCACAGAAATGAGACTGCAAAGAAAATGATAATGATAGCGGCGTGATTGTTCATTTGCAACAAGTTTGTTTCGGTTGTCTCAATTTAGTAACAACCGTTGTGCTTCAAAAGCCTAGAAAACTTTTACAACTAGCACCAGCACAATCGCGTCTTGAAAACTCTTCTCATTTCTTTTTTTAAAAAAGCTCACTGCGAACATAAATTGGGTTACTGCCGACAATGAGCCACCAAAGGTTGAGTTTCATCCACCATCAACTTTCTTTATTGAAGTTATATTTATGAAAAGGGATTGGGTTTAGCCCCCCGTTAACCTTCGTAACAGAGCTCAAGAGACGCTTTCTTATTCTGAATTCACATGTGAAGATAGAATTCAAATATCATAACCTGCTTTCTGTTTAGAATCTCTACTAACAAAAAATTATTTTTTTGATACTTCATAGCTATTTTGCTTATTTGAAAAGCTGACTGACAGCTTTACAGACATTATTTTCTACAAATTTAATTTACAACAATATAACGCACTTACAATAACACCGATTAACAGAGTTTTTGGTTCTTAAACAAAACTAAGTAATCCCCACGTAACATTTCATTCTGAATTCAAACCTGCTTTCAAATTTTTTCTATCATGTGTAGTTTTTGAAATATATGCATTTGAAGTTCCAGTAGACAGTGTAATTATAATTACATTAGGTAATTACGTATTAGCGATAAGAAGTTTTGGAAATGAGGTCATTGCATTCGGATGTATTAGAAAGCTATTAACATATCAACAGGTAAATATTTGTAAATATTATTTCAACTTTTTATCAGTAAGATCACTTATGTATGAACCTGTTCAGTGTTAGTACTGTTTTGTGAAGCGAGTGAATTTTATAAAGTTGCATTATCACTGCTTAACAAAAAAAATTTCTTGTGTTTTGAGTGATAACTATAGAAACAGTAATCATGTTCCGTAAATGTGCGAACGATCCGGACAGTTTTTGTTACGTTTGTGGAGAGTTTACTGCTAAACACCAAAAACGATGCTTTACTGCGCTAATAAGAAGAGAGTATCGTCTGTACTTTGGATGTCAAGTTGGAGATCAAGATAAGCAATGGGCACCACATATTTGTTGTGTTTCTTGTGCAAATGCAATGCAAAGGTTCCCGTGTATGTATGCCCTTCGCAGTACATATGATATAGAGGGAACAAAAGGATCATCTAACCGATTGTTACTTCTGCATAACAAAGATAGCAGGCTTCTTTGCAACAAATAAAAAATCTGCTGTGTATCCTAGTTTAACATCGGCGATAAGACCCGTTGGCCATCGTAGTAATCTTCCAGTTCCTGTGCCACCAGAAACATTTGAAGGATCGGATGTTTCTAGTAATGATCTAGAGTTTATTCCTCCAGATCCCACTGAGCCACATTTGATCACACAGGCACAACTAAATGATTTAGTTATTTGAACTTAAGCAAAAGCAAAGCCGAGTTGCTTGGCTCCCGATTGAAAAGTTGAAATTTATTGGAACACACTACCAAAATTAGTCATTTCCGTAACCGCGAAAACAAGTTTTCTGAGTTTTATTCTATGGACGACAATCTTACCAATTGCAGTGATGTTGACGGTTTGATGGAAACCCTTGAACGTAAACACAAACCAGAAGAATGGCGACTGTTCATTGATGCATCTAAATTTAGTTTGAAAGCAGTTCTATTGCACAATGGCAATGCATTGCCTTCAGTTCCTATTGCATAGCTTTGTTATTATGAATGCAACTAAAATTTAGAAAATACAGTTGCTCTTTCTGCTAGTGGGACAGTCGTGCTAAATCGCAGCATTATATTGTGAAAAGTTGGCCAAGTAGGCAGATAGTTGTGGGAGAAAAAAATTTTACATGAAAGCCTTGTGGATAGAAACAATATCTATTTGCCCCATTTGCATATAAAGTTAGGACTGATAAAGAATTTTGTAAAAGGTATGGACCGTGGCGGAAGAGGTTTTCAGTACATAAAAAAAATTCCAAAAATCAGCAAAGCTAAGATAAAGAAGGGCATATTTGTAGGTTCCCAAGTTTGGCAATTGATAAATGACGGCGGTTTTAATGCGGTTCTATAAGGAAAAGAAATGGTGGCGTGGAATTGTTTCAAATGTGTCGTAAAGGGTTTTCTGGGCAACAACAAAGCAGAAAATTTCAAAAACCTCGTCGACGAAATGTTGACAGCTTACTGTAAAATGGGATGTAGTATGTCGCTAAAGATGCATTATTTACATTTCGGTTTGGATTTTTTCCCAGACAATTTGGGAGCTGTAAGTGATGAACATGGGGAGCGTTTCCGTCAAGACCTTTCAACGTTGGAAAACCGGTACCAGGGAAGATGTAATTCGAACATGTTGGGTGATTACTGTTGGTTACTGATTAGAGAAGACCCTAATACATCATTACACAAAAGAAAACTGTCAAATAGAATATTTTAATGGGTTTTATGTACATTTTGTAATATAAAATGCATCTAATTACTTAAGCGTTTTATTTCGAAACAAAACCATGTTTTACTCGGAAACTATAGGTGCTAGGAAAAACCAAAAGCGGATTTGGATTCAGCATGAGAAAACAATTCAAGATTACCTATTTGTGACTAGGAACCAGAAAAACGTTTCAATTTGTTAATCAGTGTAATCTTTTCAGGTAGAAGTCATGGCCAACGATGCATTCTATTATAAAAAGATAAATTGCATGGCATTTGTAGAACTTTTTCGAAAGTAAACTTCAAATAAAAAAAGAAAAAATAACAACAAAATATTTTTGTGCCTAAATTCTGTTTTTATATTTAAAAAAAGACTACCTGTTCAAAGTACTTTGTGCTCAAATTATTATGTAAATAAATGTAACATCATCAAAGTCGTTGAATTGTTTGTAATTCATTTAATTTTACGTTATTAATTAATAATATAATTAAAAATAGTATCTCTCAATTTATTATTGCAAAATATAGAAAAATAGAATATACAGGGTGAGCTCTTTTATGTTTAAGATAGGGATCAAAAATTACTGCACCTACAGAGACGCTTAAATAGCGAAAGAATTGCAGTTTTATGAGTCCAATTCAATGCAGTTTTCGCTTTGAAAAAAAAAAAGTTCCTGGACTACTAGATATTTTGAAAAACTGAATTTTCATAATATGTTGTAAGTAGTTCTTTCCTAAAAAATTTTTTTATTTGTTTATAGAAAATGCAACCTAGGCAAAAAACATTCCATTTAAAATGAACGTTCTGGACAGGTACATTTTTTAAAACTCTTTAATAAAACAACCCCATCAACGAACAGTAGTAGATCGATAGGATTAGCTCGTGCAATATTAATTTTTTTTATTAGTTAAAAGGAGTGTTATTAACTGGATGTATACACGCTTATTATTACTGCAAAACGTATCAATACTTGTTTTACACGATCCGACGCCAAAAAAGTATATATAACGGAAGTGTTGATTAGATCTGATCATGCAACGTGTTAATATTTCGTTCAACATACAATTTGGTATTTAATTACATTAGCAGAATTGTTTACGTCGTTTTAATTAATGGATATTCGCGTCCTAACGATATTACCATTCGAAATAGTAAGCTTTTGTCGAAACGCAAAAACTGCCCATTTACGTGCCTCATTATTTATAACGTTGTTGATTAAAATAGGAGCGGCGCGATTGTAAAACCGGCGAGAATTGAATTTACATTCTTTTTTGTCTCTGTTTACTGTTTTTTTCTATTCGATCTTCATTAATAATTGTTTTTATTCACACAGAACTATAATGATGAAACTTTGAGGTCGTATCTCTGGTCTCATTGAAATAAGGATGGAATATAACCGGCCTAATACATAAATCAATTTCTCTAGAGGTAGGTATATTAGAGTTATATCTTCTGGAACTATTCGATAAAACAAGTATCAGTGAATGAAAGTTTATTAAAGCGATAAGCGATAGAAACCTCTTTAGAAAATGAATTAATCTACTGGAAAATAACCAAAATTTTTAACGTGTGTTTTTAAAATTCAATTTTGCAGAGTATTTAGTATCGATTCTAGTCAATTTAAATTTATTTAAATACTCTTAAATGAATGCCCTACCCGTAAAGCTCATTCGTGGCGTTGCACTATTAAAAAAGAAAAAGAGAATGTAGCGAAAAGATAAAAGAAAGATGAAAGGGAGCGATAGAAAGAGTGAGAATAAGTGAATGCTCAAGAAAAAGCAAAAAAGAATGAGCCAAAGAGAAAGAGGAGAGAGAAAGAGTTGAAAAAATAAACTCTTCTCTGGGATTAGTTTCCGGAAATTGAGAGGAAGTGTAAATAAACAGTTCTTTCTAAGTGAATTTAAACCTTGATTCACCTTCTTTGAAACACCTAAGATTTAGTTGCAAACAACGGGAATATTAGCAAGGAAAGAAGATACTTTACGTCTTTAACTTACCCCAAACGGAGAGAGTGTAAGAAGAAATGAAGGAAGTAACAACTGAATAAATCTTCCTCTACAGAAATTTCGTTAAGAGACTTAATTTCACAGAACGACCTAATATCGTATCTTCAAGTATAATTACGTTCCGACTCATATCGTGAGTAATTAATTCAACCCAATACCATAATTGTAAAATGAATTTTTCAATTGAACAACAACTGACAAGGGGAGGGCACAGTGAGTCCATTGCCGATCTCGATGAAATTTTTACTGGCGATTCTACATCGAAAATAAGTCGACACGTATTTTGCCGTTTGTCTAAATGGGCCTTTTGGGCGTCACAGAGAAATATTATTCGTCGGAAAATGGCAAAATTGGCTTTCACGCTACTCCAGCTGTCTTGACCGATTTCAATGCAACTTTTAT
>VTPC01003319.1:23334-68008 GCA_011009095.1 Ignelater luminosus
ATATAAATCAATCTGCTAAATACATTTTAATTTTTAACAAAGAACTTCAAAGAAACGTTAAACAAAATGCTTGATAACTACAAAAGATGACTAAATAAATTTTAAAAACCGACACGAAATGATAAATTCATGTTAACTAAGCGGAACGTGCAACCAAAACCCGGATGATTATGCAAAAGTTCAAAATGACATTACATTTTTCTTTCATACTTTGTCTCCAAACCGATACAAGGCTTTTACTCGTTCAACTTTGTGGAACATTTTTTGAAATCTTCCCTTGCCTCTTGTTGTTCTCAAGGGATCTGAGTCTAGGTTTCTAAGTAAATGTTTGTATTCGTAATCATCACCAACATACTCACTTCCAAAGTTGATATAAAATGCAATGAATCCGGTGACTTCACTTTTTATTATTTTTTCCAATTCCCTGTGATTGCTGTCTGTGTAGCTGCTGATCGTGGTTTTGATGACCTTATTGTAGCGTTCTACGGAATCTACACGTGGATGGTAGTGGACGGTGTAGCACAAACGAGTGTGTTATGATTTGCGCAATTTCTGGAACACTCGACTTCGCATTTGGGGTCCCTTATCGCAAATCAAAAATTCTGAAACACCGCAAATTAGAAGTAGTTGATCTTCGACAAATTGAATCAGGGACTTGGCTTTGGCCAAACAAACAGGTCACAACACAACATATTTACTGAAATAGTCACTATACCAACTATAAGGTAAGGAAAACCGTTTTTGTACCTAGGAAACGGGTTAATAAAATCGATACTAACAATTTGCCACGGTCTATGAATCTCGAGACGCGTTCTCATCAAACCAGCTGCTCACTTCTGGTTTTTTTACGTACAAATCAAGCCTCGTATACATTTGGTAAATTCTCCAATAGGTTTTATAGGTACCTAAATGTTCACACCTAGGATCGTCATGATGATTCTTTAGAAAAGCTTTTTTCTTATCATTAAGAACGACCAATTTCCAGTAATTCTTTTCCTGGGAAAGTTTCGGAATATCACAACGAACGTACTTACACAATAGATCGTTTTCAATACGCCAATGTGAAAACTTGTCAGGTCAATTAAGAACTCGTTCCTTCGTACGTAAGTATCAAGGATCGGTTGTGTTTGCAAACGTAGAAGGATCACACGTTTGAGAGTTCACTAAATCGACGGATACAGGCACAGACCTCGATAAAAAGTCAGGAATCACATTTTCCTTTTCCTTGCAATGAACCACGGTAAACGTGAAGGGTTGTAGATAGACAGCCCACCTCTCCAAACCACCTGTGGAATTTTACAACCTATGTAGCCACAGAAGTGTCTGTTTCTTTAGGATAGTGTCGGAGCTTTTCTACAGATCAAATAACAGCTAAGCACTCTGTTTCTGTAGTACTGTGGTTGCGTTCCAATTTAGTCAAAGATCTGGACAGAAAACAAATTACTTTTTCTCTATCGGCAAACTGTTGAGTAAGTATGGTGCCATTTCCAATTATAAAATAAAAGGCCGATTCAAATCGGAACAAGTAAGCAGATAATAAACTGGAAAAACCTCTTTACATTTGTCAATCCAGACAAAAGGAAGAGTGCTATAATCTCTGAAAAATTAGGGATGAAACGTCCGTACCATCCAGAAATACAAAGAAATCAACATTGGAATTTGAGGGTGCAGGAAACTTTAGAATAGCACTTACCTTTTGAGGATCAACATGTAAACCTCTCTATAACATAACCTAGATAAGGAAGTGATGACTTACAACTGGATCGTAGCGCATGCCAAAAAACACACAAGAATTTGGATGAGCTTGTAACGGTCACTTTTGCTTTCATCACATGCGACTATATTTAATGTTTATTTGCTAAGCTTTATTTGATTTTATTTCTGCTTTAAATTAATTTACAATTACGTTCTTGTGACAGTTGGCATTTTTTATATTGCTAGTTAATTTTTGCTATTTGATCATAATGTGGGTTATTAAAAATTAAATCCCCAAGTCCTCTCCCGTTTAGTTAATTCTTTTTTAATTTTTGAGAACCAGGATTTCTGTTGCACTTGCAACTCGCGCTTGTGAAATTCAGTAGAATGGTAATCGTCGTCAAAGCGTTATATCTTGGTGGTTGTAAAAGAGTGTTTACAATTTTCTTGAGTTTGTACCAAGCCTACAAGCGAGGGTAAGCGGATTGAGTTCTTGCTTTTCTAGGTCTCATAAGGAGATTGTTTTGGTTTTATTTAGCTTGTTCCCCTCACCTGCAATTTGAGGGTCGGCGGTTAAAAAGTTTTTTTGACATAACGCCAGATTAGGTGCTGGCAAGGTGACGAAAACTCATGATTCCGTTCTATCCCCGATCATATTATCCGACGCAGGATTTTTTTCTGTTTAGGTGAATTTCTAGTTGATTCTAAAGGACGGTGCTGGCGTAATTGTTGCACATCTGAGATACTTGTGTATTTTGTGGACTATGCATCCTTGGCTTAGGTTCCTTCATGTGAATGGGTTTTTATGTCCGTTTCGCCTGTAGTTAGGAACGACGTAAGGTAACTTCATTTAGTTTCTTTGTAGGTTACTTGTAATGTAGATTAGAGTTGCACGAAGTTCTTCTAGGCTCTTCTATTTAGTGTAAATAGTTTTTGTAAATAGTTATTAGTTATTTACGTATTCGCAGCTAAATATGGATATCTTTCTTGTTATTACGTAACATAATTTTTCTCATTTCTTTTGTCATTTCTTTGAAGATCGATCAACTAAAATTATAATACTTTTTTTAGTTTTATATTTGATTGTCGCCGCTGGCCGTAAAGCGGTTCCGACAGTGCTAGAAAGTGTCCGATCTTGACCACCTCAAAAAGGACAAGGAGGAGGAGGAGTAAACCTTCTAACTAAATTCGGTGCCAAAAGTATTCCAACTCTAGGCCTTCATAGACGCAAGCAAAATACCGTCTTAAGAGAAAATACGCCGCAATAACAAACACAAAGCCTTAAAACTAGATAAATAGCAGGATTTCTGGTTATCGTTTTGCTTAGCACTTTTATTTGGTGTAAGAAACGTGTGCACATGATATTCACACTCTTGCCGTGACTTTACTAACTAATGAATTTATCTGTAGCTAAAAAGAAAGGCTTTGAAGTCTTAAAATCCACTAAGAAATATCACTATACATGATCCAACGTTTACTTTTCTGCTTTCGTTACATGCTTTATGTATAATCTGTGCTTTCGGTCTTGTATTTTCTTAAAATGTTTTTTGATAATAATGAGTTCACACTGAAAGATTGATTAATTTTGTTGTGGTTTTCTAATTATCAAATCAATTTAAGATATAACAAATTTTTTTAATTTATTTGTGGTAGCAAACGGAACAGAGAGATAATCCTTCCAACCTTTAACTTTATTTCCGCAGTATGTTGAACTTTCACAGCTGTGACTTGTATTTCTGGTTAATTTTACTTTATTCTCAATCTTGTTAGCAACTTGATAAGGGTTGGATCTTTCTTATCACTATTCAGTGATTTGTACATTGGATTTCATTTCTAATTATTTCCCCGCAACTTTCTCTACGTTCTATCCTGATAGTCAGGTGTTATTGGATTAGGTAAATTTTTACTTGTTCATTTCTCTAAAGGTAACCCATCTGTTGTTGATCTTTTGTTTTTGGTATAGCCAAAATGAATTGAAATTGGGATTTTTCGACCCCTTTAATTTCTATTTTAATTGTAATTTACAATTATGTTCTTGCTAGAGTTGAGATTTCTCGGTTGCTGCTTGATTATAATGTGGATTATCAGAAATTACATCTGCAAATCGGCTCTTGCTTAGTTAAATTTCTCTAATTTTTAAGAACCGAGATTTTCGTTGGCGGGAGCTCGTGCCTGAGGTATTTGAATTGCGCTTTGCGCTTAGGCAGATTCAGTGAGGCAGAATTAGTCGCCGATGCAGTGCGTTGTTACTGGTTGTGATAGGCTTGCATAAAATGTTTTTCTGAACTTGTGACAAACCTCAATCTAGTGAGGGTAAGCGGTTTTTGTTTTTGCTGTTCTAAGTCTCATGGTAGATTATCTGGTTTTTTAAGCTTTGTTCCCCGTACCTGTAACTTTGAGGGTCGGTTGTTGAAGATTGTTTTGATGCAATGTGAGATTAGTTGTTGTGAAAGGTGACGACACCTCAAGATTCTGTTCTACTCCCGATCATATCGTCCGACATAGGCTATTTATCTCCATGCAAGTGAATCTCTGGTTGATTCGTGAAGGATGGGGTTCCGGAGCAATTGCTGTATATCTGAGTCACCTGTTTTACTATTTTAATATGGTCGTCGTTAAATTCAAATTTAAACAATTTTGTTTAAATTATTTAAGTTTAATCTGTTCTTTATAATTATAGTTATACTAATTAACGTCACTTAGATTTTCTTCCGTTCCACATTGACAGGGTTGTAGATTCTAGAATTTCGAATGTCCTACTGTTAATGGTCGTTTCTTAAATTTGTGTTTTCAAAATTTGCTTTACCAAGGTATACTTAAAAATTTTAATTTGCAAATTTTATTTGCAAGATATTTGGTAATAAATCGTACCTGCCCGTCGAGTTAGCTATCATGTAATCTTTATTTCTGTGCTGAATCTTAGCGAGATCGGAAGACTGCTGATAATAACAGATTCACAGAAGAGATTTAAGAAAATTTATTCGCATCGCAATAATTATTAATTACAATTAGAACAAACGAAGAGGCCGTGTTTATGAAAATGATGTAGGGCATGAAATTGTTATTTACTCAATTATTTTGGAAATTTCTAATTGCTTTATAACTGTAAATAAGTTATTTAAAATAAATTAAATTTTCTAATAGTAAATTAACATTCTTAATGGAATATAAACCTCTTTAAGTACTAAAGTACAAAATAGGCTTTTAACTCACAACTGCGTATACTCTGAGTTAACGTACTAACATTCATAAAACAAAGTGTATAAACGAAACCCCCAAACAAAATAATAATGGATGAAGCCAACAAATAAAATAAATACCTACTTGTTTATAAGTTTCTTTAAAAACAAAATTAAATACAAAATGCTGAAAAACATGGTTATCTTTACGAGAAAGCAGAACGTAGGAATTCCGTTAGCGTCTGACTTTTATATAAATGTTTAATCATTTTCCCCTTCTGAATATTTAAAATAACTGGAACACTTTAATTGTAATAGTAAGGAGAGTGAAATAAATTTCGCTGCATGTTAAAATATGAAGATGAGGAAAACGGCCCTAATTTCCCACGTGGTTTATATTAAAATGTATCCAGTAATATACTAATTGATACGGGTTAATTGCCAGGAGCCATTTGGGCGCAGCGTTAATTTTTCATTATGTATTTTATGACTAAAAATAGATGTTTATCGTAAACTTGCGGCACTTTAGTGGTGTGTTTTAATGCACTGTTTGTTTTCGTAGTAGTTATTCCAACTTTTTGGAATATAAATTATCACAGCCACTTTCATAAATTTTCAGCCACTTTCTTTCCTTCGCTTGACTTGAACCTTCTTAAAATGCACTTAAGGTACTTTTATACTCTTAAAGTTTTTTCAATTTCCTTTTTTTTCTCACTGTGATTTATATCCAACACAAACACGGTTGTGTTACAGGAATTCATTTTGCGGTTTTTCTTTTTGTTTTCCCATCGAGAAGAACCAATAATAAAATTCTACTGTTTAATATTTATTAGTCTTTTTTTATAAAAAGGAGGCAACATTTTAATTAGGGCAGATGAACGACAACGTCAGCAGTGTCGAATAGGAAAAACCGCTTTCCGCTTTGCTAAGTGTTATTTCATGTCTCCTGCTTAATTTTATTTATTGTTTTTGTAAAAGGTCGCCGCTGAACTGAAGTAGAAAGCAGATTAAGCACTGTATAAGTTTAACCTTATTTATAAATGCGTTTCGCTTGTTTTCCTTTTTATTTCCTCACACATGTTTTAGGAAAACGACTTACCTTTTCGTTTTAATACTCCCAAGATGGAATTTTTACCAGGTTTTTATTGCTTTATGAATATATTTTCGAAAACCTCAAAGAAGATGTATTGTTTTCTTAAAGCATAAATATTAATGAGAGTGCCTTTTGCAAACTCATATTTTCTTCCATGAACGAAGATTAAACGCAGTTTTTTAAATAGTGGTATAGCAAAAAACATTTTAAGATTTCCAAGCATTACTTAAACATTTTTCTTAAATTTTTTAAATTATAAAATAGAGATGTCCACACTTTCTATTTAATTTTAATTTTATTTTTATTAAGGATTAAAAAGAAAGATGCGTCAAGAACGAAATGGTAAATTCATGAAATTCCTTAATTTTGAAAATTCTCGCGTCAAGCTTGTTTTGTGAGAAAACAGACTTAAAGCTTGAGAATTCTGTAAGAGACAAATATTACTCTCTTTGGAACATTTAATTAAGATTAGAAACCTAAATATTTTTAGAGGAAAGAGCAGCAGAAATGTTTCTAAAACAATGCAGATTCACATGCATATATGCATTAGATCTGATGTTCTTTTATTACTGAAATGTCGATTGCCTCAGGTTACATTCTGTGTGATACCGTAGCGTAGCTGCAACACAATTTACAACGTGCACTACTCATTAGAGGAAACTTACACTGTAGTTTCGTTTGTAAATTTTGTAACAAAAAAGCAAAACTAGAGTTTGAAAACTATAATGCGACTGATTACACAGATAAATAGATTTGCTTGCTAATTCCCTTGATATTTCTTATCTTAATGATGGATAGAATTACTTTCACTGTTTTTGCACTTACAGGTATTAATTTCTAATTTAAATTTAAATTCACAACGCAGATTCATAATCCTAAGATTTTAAAACTGCTAATTAAACTCAAGAACTTACGAATTTTACATATTACTAAAATGTTCTAGAAAACAAAAACGCTGAGAAAACACTCTTTAACATTCGGATATACAAAATTAACATACTAACTTTCGGTTGCTTTAGGGTTAAGTCGATATCATGGATCATGTCGCTTTTGACAAAAATCTACTTAGTCTTTTTCTTCTTGACTATAAGTATCCATATTCGATTGCAAGTTTATATATTTGGTAAACTGGTAAACGCTCTTTGCTCCCGGAGTCTCTTCTCAGTTCGTGCCCAACATTTGCAACTTTCCCATCCGTCGCTGCCACATAATCCTACTTCTCAGTACGTTTATTCTTTAGTGTCACGACATCTCACGACCTCAGGACTGATCCATTACTCTGGTCGCCTTTCTCGTCTCCTGCTTTGTCCTGTCCACCAAGCGCACCCTTATTTACTTTTATAAAACTTTCCTTCTTTCCATCATGAATTATCGCTTCATCAGACTTTTACATCAGGCAATTACTCTTTAAATCTCTCACAGGTTTCTTTTCTAGGAAACCCAAGAGGAAGTTTAAACAGTCCTGGTTCTTTCTGACTACTTCCAAGACATCCTAAAAAAACATCAACCAACCTATCAAATCGATCACCCAGTGTTCAGGATATGCAATTACCAAACATTTGTAACTCCCTAACTCTCTAACAAGACCACTTCCATAACTGTTTTATGTTTCAGGGTCTAGCAAGATTCTAGAGGCCATTAAGTATATGGGAGCACCAGCAGAGGCGAGACGCAGTGCAATCGTTATATGAGTAGGCGCGCACGGCGTGAGTGCCTTTACAACAGTAGTAGCGGTTGAGCCGACGGATAACTAGCAACCTATTCACGCACATCCCCCCACAATTTTCTCCAAACCGGTCAGACCGAACACGTTTTGTAAAGTTTGTCGCAAATTTGCTATCAAACCCATCCTGTCTCTTGACCGCGTGCAGCGTTTAGCTTTTCCAAAAAACTCCAATTTGGCCGAAAATGGACAAGTCTGCAGTGTTCTCTGCTGTTTAAGCAAAGCAGCAGGTACAATTGTCTCATGTCATCTTTGGCCGTTTGGAGACGGCGATGGAAACCGCAAAAATGAAACACGTCGTTGTGTGTGAGTAGAATTGTTGATGTTATTCTGATAGATATTACGGCATAGTTGTTTTCTTGAAGATGAACATCTTCTCTTGCCTCGATTGTAGTTATAATTTTTGTTTTGACGATAGAAATTGTGTTTGCGGCATGATGTAGCGTAATGTTCAGGTCGTCGATAATTGTGACATATGAGGGAGTTATAATACGTTTGAGTCTGAAACTGTCTGTCTTGCGGCCGAGAGCGCGACGACCTCCAAGGTTGTTTGTTAAAATTTCTTTTATCGAAATTTTTGTTGTTATTGTTAGTAGCTGGCCTGTAGAGCTGCGTCTTCCATGTCTAAAAGTTTTTGAATGACTTGGCGTAATGTCGTCGATTAATTGTACATAAGTCCGATGGACATAATTAATTAAAATTAATTTTGAACTGTGGAAGTAACCCTTGTTCTATGTAGTCTCGAAAATCTGTTTTAGAAACTTTTCTAGGTACTTTTTAATTTCACAATATGCAGATATTTCTAGATAAAATTGCAACTAGAAGCAATAGTACACCTGATGGTAGTGTGGAAAAAAAATAGCAGCGACACGAATTTGTTTCGAGTCTTTGCGCGTAGTAACTGTTTAGTTCTTATTGCGTTTATTTCATTGCAACAAACTCTGTCATTGCTAGTCCCAAGCCAGGATAAGAAAGGAGAAGGGAAGTGGAGGTGGTGAAAGAAATGGAGAAGGCTGGAGTGCAAATTTTAGGTATTACTAAGACAAAACAAGGCCAAGACTGCAGAAAAAAACACAACGATGCAATCCTTATATGCTTATCTCTGGGGTGGCAAGCAGAGGTAAAGGATTCTTTCTATGAACGGTTTTAAAGAATCTGGGAAAGCATTCACAACGAATTTATTGTTATGGGTGATTTAAATAAAAGGATAGGATGTGACCCTACAGGTTATGGTGAAGTGCTTGGTAGACACGAAGAATCGCACAGAAACAACAACGGGAAACGATTGCTTCAATTCTCTTTGTCGATTGACCTAGTCATTTTGAACTCCATATTTCCCTGTAAGATGATACACAAGTATACCCCTGTGAAACTTGCTAAGAACAAAAAATCTATCATCCACTATATTATAGTGCATCGTAGTTCAGTCAACCTTGTTAAGGACGCTCGAGTAGTAAGAGTAGCAGAAATAGGCAACGATCATAATCTTGTCGTTCTTACTAAAACTAAAATTTAAAGTGACAATGACACTGGCAAAATAAAAAAGAAGAGGACTTGCCTAAAGAAGAAAAAGGTCTGCTTATATAAGCTAAAGACGCCGAAAGTTACATTACTCTTCCAGGAGAAGCTAGTGGAAACGGCTACGGAGTTGGCAGGTTGGAAAGAAGAAATAGATCTGGAAAAAGCGTGGCAAAACTTTAAAACCACTGCCCTGACAGCGGCATCAGATGTGTGCGGGAGCGTCCCTATAGATGGAAGGAGGGAAAAGGTGACACGTTGGTGAAGTGACAAGATTAAAGAGGAAGTGAGAAAGAAAAAGGAGTTGTGGACGACTTATCCGCTAAACAAAACCTAAAAAAATCCTACAGTGCTTACAAGAAACAAAGACAAGGGTCAAGCAGGTAGTAAGAGTCTCAAAGCAATTGGCTTGGGAGGAATTTGGCAACTTTCTAGAACGGAGTGCTCAGGAAAATAAAAAACTTGTTTTTAAAGTAATGAAGAACAAGCGTAAGAAGACTGCTCTCTAAAATTCTTAAAGAGTAGAGAGAGACTTACAAAGCCAGATAAGATCATGGAAAAATGGAAGGAACGCTTTCAAGAGTTCCTTAATAATGATACTGTGACATGGGAAGACAGTGATGATGAAGAGGAAGTTGAAACAGAAAGTCAAAGACAGCTGATTAGCAATCATTTAGACGCAGCCCCGAACTTAGTTGAGGTACAGGAAGCTTTGGCTAAGGTTAAGTTAGGTAAAGCTGCCGGAAAACATGATATAATTTCGGAGATGCTGAGGTATATGAAGCCAGTTGGAGAGGAAATACTTCACAGAGTTTTTACACTCACTTGAGAGACATCCACAATTCCGAAAGATTGGCAGCTTTCAGTTATTGTACCTTTATTTAAGAAGAGAGATAAACGTCAATGCAGTAATTATTAAGACATGTCACTACTCAGTTTACCCGGAAAAGTCTATGAACGTATACTGGAGGAGAAGCTAAGAACACAAATGGAAGCAAAAGTGGAGAAAACCTATTGCCTAACCGAGGGACTCAAAACGCCTTATGTGTGATATGGCAAGCAACGGAGAAAACTATAGATATAATAAAGAACTTCACTTGTGCTTTATTGATATCGTGAGGGTGTTTGACTGGGTACCTTGGGGATCCATATGGAAAACCTCGAAAAGTTATCGTGTCTCAAACAAACTGACTAAAAGAATTAAACGTTTCTGTAGAACCTGCAGCAACGAAGTAAGGTCCAATCAAAGCAGTTCAGTGCCAACTCGGGAGTAAGACAAGAGGATATCCTGACCCCCTCATTGTACACCGCAGTGATAAACATGGCGTTGAAGTAATGTTTAGACTTCAAGAAATTCAAGCTGGAAAATTGGCTACTGATCTCGGTAATAATAAATTCGCTGATATATGCCAATAATGTAGTATTGATAGCGGACTCAGCTCATAGGTTGCAATACAACTTCAACCTATTGATTATGGCCTTGGAGAAGGTAGGGCTAAAAGCAAACATAAACAAAACCAAGACAATGATTATATCTACGGAATAGTGTACCCATCGTATCATGATCAAAAAGAAAGATTTGGAGCAGGTGCACGCTGCACGCCATTAGGCCTAAGTTCCTGAAGAAACAGAAGGTCAGTGGGGGTACCAAGCTTGAAGTATACAAGACAACATACCTACCCATTCTCACATACGGCTGCGAAACATAGAGCCAAACTAGCAAGTTTGAGAGCAAAATCCAAGCGACCGAGATGAGGTATTTGAGAGGAGTATCTGGGAAAACTAGAAGAAATCGCATACTAAACTCAAGGTTCAGGACAGATCTCGGAGTGGACCCTCTGTTGGACAAGGTGAGGGCCTTTTAGCTGAGATGGTATTACCATTTCTCAGCGCATGGGAGACTCCAGGTACCCAAGACAAGCACTCGAGATGAGGATGGAAGGTAGGAGATTTTGCGGAAGAAGACGGATCACCTGGGCTGATAACATCAGTTCTATTCTAAGAGTGCGTGGTTACACTTGAGGTCAAGCTATCTAAGTAGCTTGATACTCTTTAAAATAAAAAATGCTACGTTCTTACAGCAGATAATCGTAAGAACCACCTGTAATACGTTGTTTCTTAAAACGGCTTTCATACTGCAATATCACATAAAGAAATGTTAAATGTTTGCACATTCAATTTTGTATTCTTCTTTTATACAGTTATATTTATGAAAAGTCGCTCTTTAAAGTATAGTTCTGTTTAACTATTTTCAATTTAAAATTCTATACTACAATAAAACAAAAAATCGTGGGTTGTTTATTCTATTGATAATAAGGAACGCCATAGTAGCTGAATGTAATTTAATCCTTTTTTGCACGGTCTGTTTACATGTTTTGTTCTTATCGACAGAAAGTTCCCTGAAAAAAATGTACACAACAGAAATTTTAATATAATCGTTTGAGGCATTTGCCAGTTATACCAAAATACAAATTTTCTAAATTAGAAATAATCTGACACAGTAGTGAGAAGTCTAAGAGGGCAGCTCTGTCTGTGTTTGCCCTTCTTTCCCCTCGACGTAATTAACTAACAACCATACGAGTTACACATATTCCCTAACCCATATTTAAAATTTTCTTAATTCGTATTAAGTTCACAAATTTATCAATAAATACTTTTTCTTGAAAATAATTCTGTGAAAGGATTAGTAAATTTAATAAATACCTATAAGTTAAAAATATTTAAAAAACAAATAGCCAAGTTACTTACTAATTGGCTTAATGGAAAAGAAAGCATCAGTAATAATATTGATAATAAGAGTCGGTTTCAGGAGTATCCCTAAGGACACAGATCAATCTTGTAATATTTTTCATTCGCTGTGTCATCAAAAGTTTGCACACTGCCTACACTAATAAACCACATGTTCTTACAGAAGTTTTGCTACTACATAACTCGCTAACTTGAGCGTAGCTTAATGCTCTAAATCCTCCAATGCATCATTAAACTCTGGCAGTACAATTTTCTTCTATGGGTATATCTATCGATTTCTTGTAGTAACAAGGTGATTGTTAAACTAAATTATCGTCTTGGAGTTTGTTACACTTTGACGTTTTCAAAAACTTAAATGTATTAAATAACTTAAACTGCTTTTAGGCGCTTATTATCATAAATAATATAAGCTATACAATTTATATGCAACACCAAAGTTTATCCTAGAAAAAACCTACCGAGAGAGCAAAGCAACACCCCGTATAAAATCGCTTATCAATAAAGGTTTCAATACGTTACCCCTCATCATTTACTTATACATCTACGGATCAGTGAGTGCTTTCGGTCCATTTTCTGCAATTTCGTTATCCCGAAACCCAATAATTGGACGGCTGCTTTTTTCCAGAAAAAAATCCTGTACAATATTGTGCGTTTCGGTGCTTATAGGCGATACAATCTTTTGGATTACTACAGTGTTGCACTCCTTATGCGTGCCAACTTTAAATTAAAATATAAATTTTAATGAAAAAGTTGGATAAATATGATTTAAATCTGTTCTTTGCAAACTATTTAATCGTCATCGCATTCAAGGACCTCGGTTCATTCTAGCGCCCCTCATTTTTCAAGAGGACTTAACAGAATCTAAAAAAAAACTCAAGAGCTTCCTTTTGCGTACGCGTAAAAGCACTTGAGATTTTTTCCACTTGAGGGTATTTCTTTCTGGCTTAAATTACTGCGTTCAAATATATTTATATTTGACAAATCTTCAGTAATTCAATACATTTGTTCAGAAAAGAGTTTCTTCTTTGATTTAAAAAAATACCACACATGTAAGCGTTTTATTTCAAAGACATCTCATTATTAAAGAAGAAACTTCAGAATATGGATAAGGGGGAAAATGTAGTACTTCAGAGGGCGAACACGCGGCTAAGTCGGGCAGCTTTTATAAGGGTAAACACCGAATCAATAGACTCCTAAATACGGAACTCTCTAACTCTCTAAAACCCCTATCAGATTTAAAAAGTTCCTAGTTCGTGGAACTTCCTTCGAGGCCAAAACAATGTCTGCACTTCTTCCTATAATATGATCCCACACCTTTCCTTCGTTATTGTAATAATAATGCGACAGGATGAGAGAGGGTGCTTAAGATTTTGCGGAGTGGAAATTTTGTTGGTTTACGTGAGAGGGCACGCTAATTTGGCCGTTTTTGTGTGAAGGCACTGAAAGGTGTTTATTTTAATAGTGAGTAGCGCAGAGATTTCCAGGTAATTTTACAAAATAACCGAAATTGTTTTAAATCGATTATATTATTACCCTGGCAGGTTTATACGCCGTGTTGCGTGTGTTAAGTTCGCGAACTGCTTTTCTCGCTTTGCTTGCTATCATTCATCATAGTTAAACTGCGGTAACGACGGAAATGAATGAAACAAGATAAATTATGCTGTTTAATCCACAATTAAATAGCTTTCATTACTGAAAATAACATTAACGACGTATGGCATACTAAAAGATAAAATATGAAAGCCTATTCATCCTTTTGCACATATATTATAACATAATATTTAATCGGTTTTAATTTATAATTTTGTAGAGCGCTCGGTTTTGTAATTTTGTTTAAATATTTGCAGTCTCCCTCGCAGTTCCCTTTTATTGAAAATTAAAATTAATTTACATAATTTTGTTATACACAATAATACATGCATGTTTCAAGTTTGTTATTTAGATAGATGTGTATAGGTACATATGTAAAGTATATACGAATTCTGCTCTTTGATTTGTTAAAAAAGAATTGCCATTGTATCTTATTGTTTTCTTTCGTCTAATTTATATTACCTTCGTAAACAGATACTTCTTTATGTGATAAATGAACGCAAAAAAATCATTGTAACAGTGTCAGTAGATATGTAAATTACTCTTGATGCTTGCTATAGAAGGTAGAATCTGATTTTTAAAACCTCGCAAACGAGAGATAATCATTTTGAGATATCTTTTTATTTCTTCCGCTTCAGAAACTGCTAGTTTTAGTAACAGTAGGTTTTGTTAAAAGAGAGAAAAAGCTCAACTAAAAAAACCTTTTTTCTTGTTAAATGTTACCGAACTTCTGCACATTTATATTTTCAATTTCTTAAATGAGTGAATTGTAATAAATTCCTAGACAATATTAAATCTTATTTGAATTTTCAAAGAGTTATCCCATTATCTTTGAGGAAAAAATGCTTAATATGTGCTACGAAGTACCGTAAAAACATATAAAAATTTTTTGGGATTTTACCATAGACAAAGGATATTTCAAGGCAGTTATAATTTAAATATGTGACCCTTATGGACCTGGCTGCTGGAGGGAAAAGCGTTTCCATTAGTAATGGAGGCAACAATGTGTAGAGCTCATGGATTCCTAATGATAATGAATTGCAAAATGCACACAAATAATTGTAATTTAAAAAATAAAAGGCTGCATCAAATCGTAATTATTTTTAAAACGTTTGCCTAAAAAAATTAAACTAAAAATTTGTAACGGGAAAATGCTCAAAAGTATGCACAAGTCCCGTCCAGACCAATAGAAGATGTTAAATCCCGTAGCTCATGCCGCAGATGGGGTGGATTCTCAAATAAACTGGACTGATCTCTCACAAAGAGAAGCTTACTGATTTCCAAAACTCTTATTAAATTAATAGATGGTCGTAAGAGAGGGCGCCAGCAGTCGTAGATCGAAGGGTTCTGATGGTCGGTCACGCGACTACTCGTGAATCCGACACCCTGTATATAGGCTTCTTGCGAAACCTCACCCTATATGTAACTTACCTCGTGGAAGCTTTATTACAACTCGCTTTAGCGTTTCACAATTGAGACTCAACACAAACAAAAAAAACTGTATAAACACTGTATAAGCACTTGATTTGTCTTAACCAATTTTTGACAAGGAAGTCCTCTGAAGACTTCCTTCTTTTTAAATAAAAAAGACCAAGAAAGAAATACCAGATTGATATTTACTTCTCTCTTGAACAAAGGTATCTAGTCTATAAATGAAATTTGGACTAAGCACCAACGTGCTTTTTAATAGCCAAACGAACAATAACGAAATTAACGCTGCTTATCTGGACCAGAGATCCACTTACAAAAAAAACACAAAACGTAAATAATCGACCTTCCTTATATTTATTAAAACAATAATAAGAATGGATTAAACACACACAAACAAAAATATGAAAATAACAAAATAACACTACAAAAGAATATCAATAAAAAGGTATGAATTAATATCTTTACTGGAGAACAAAGTTGACACACAAATAAGAAAATAAAAGTAAAAAAAACAAGTTATTACAATAAACAAAAAGAAAATTTTGAAATAGCAACAAATAAACTTTATATCTAATAACAAAAAAAACAATAGTCAAAAGTTATTATTTAGGTTGCAATAATTTAATCAAAACCAGCTAAAATTACCTGGGAACGTTCCTGTTACAAATTAGTTAAAAAAATATTAATCGTGAATATTATAATTTAATGAGAAAATCGAAACTGATCTTGCCTAAGCAAGGTTTTCGTATGGAATATTTCGTAAATTCCACGTTCTCCTAGTCTTTTATCAAATAAAACAATCATAAAAACTCAAATAACAAAACAAAACAGGTCTTTCTTACTATAATGGTAATCTTCCTTCCAGATGTTAGATGCAGGTCTCTGATTTCCACGATAGCAGCTAACCCACGTGATATTCGACGCAAAATTTCGCGTCACCAATGTTCAAGGGAACTTAGATTTCAACGAACAATCACTGTTATAAACAATAGCCAAAAACACAAAAACAACATTCAAGTATTTATACACAAACTTTAAAAATAGCTAAAACCACTTTGAGTCTCAAACACTCTTTAAGTTAACTTAATTCATTTGGATCACGGAGCTTCCAAGATGTAAAACACACAGATCGACGCTTTACGGGACGGGAAGTTTCTGTTCTCGACAGACCCTTTAACGTTGCACCAACGGAACCAAAATTATTGCGTTTTTACCCTCTACAATTTCTGCTTCCTGGAGGACACCAGCGTTATTATATTTGGGTTATACATTCCCCACGATAACGAAATTTTTAAGCCTTGCTTTTGGTAAACAAACCACTTTCTTCCGCGACTATTACGGGTCTCTGACACGAAGAAATTACAATTTCTTCAGTCCGATCTCTTTTCCAAGAAGATCGCTTCACTTAATTTGGTTTGAATCCAATTAGGGGATGTAGAGGTAGACGCCGAAAATCACCACACGTTGGTTCAAGTCAACAGCTATCAACGTAATCCCTAACCTCTGCGTTCTTTGTTACGCAGTTCGTACTTACGGAAGTGGGGTTAAAAAGTCGGATGCACACCGTAATAGGTCAAAATTTGGATATTCTAATGAGAGAGTGGAAAATCTCCATTGTAGATTTACCAGCTTAAACCTGGCTCAATCGAGACGGTGCGACTTTAATTTTTGCGACTAAGATTCCCAGAAACCTGATAGTAAAACTCAACGAAAAGCACGTGTGCTGGCGTCTAGACGTCGAGACCCCAAAGTTATCAATTCTTTAAAATAACAATGGTAACAAACATTCGTTTAATAAAACAATTTAAATATTGCGCGTCAAGAAAACAGATATCTGAACGAAACTGAGAAACAGGGGCGGATTTAGTGCAAATTTTAAAATAACATTACAAATTATGAAAATGACAGCGAGAAAGAGCTGCCTCTATTGATAGTTACAAGTACTACACGAATTGTGTTTCGTTTTCGTTAAATTTTGTTTTAAAAAACTTTATTTCACAAAACAAAGCCTTTTACAAGCAAGTTGCACTTAAGTAATATAGGTAGTGTATAATACTAAAGACTAATGAATGACCCCCTACAAGCCTGCGTGTCCTTTTTATACGTTCGTAGTTTTGCTTATTTGAAGAATAAACAGATACATTGCACATATTGCTTCTACTAAGAACACACACAACAGAAATGAACATGTAGCCATATGCACTAACCGAAATAATGCGTGGTGTGCAGATTAGTGATGTGTAGGTTATTAGCTAGAGTCTTGACTTGTCTTGTACTCTCCATATCTATTTGATTTAGTTGTAGTGAGTACCTTCTCCCGTTAGTACTTGTTGTTGGGACTTCGACTTACGGTAGATCGAAGACAAATTCTTCATGTAAGCTGTCTAAGTCTGGAATATTTTTCTGTGGATGTTAATTGGCACTGGTTTAACGTAATAATGCTAGACCGTTTGATTTCGTAGATGCCTTCAAAATCACACTGAGATTTTATTTTAATTGTTGTAGCGGGGATTAGCAGGAGTTCTTTAACGTTGATTTGTGTGGCACTCGATTTTGAAAAGTGAACAGGTGTTCCCGGACAGGAGTTTTGCCCGGTTCTGATCAATTCGGCTAGGCAGGGTTAATGTTTTTGTAAATTACTCTGAAGACAGAAATAGAGATCTTCGATTTCTGGACATCTCTCGGTCATGGCCCAGTAGTCTTCCGTGTTGAGTAGTAGGAAGGGTTGTTCGGGAATAACCGTTATATTTTCTATAGGTGTAGAATATAACTGAAGGTATTTAAATTGAGAGCATCATGGTAAATTTTGCCTTTAGATTTAATTTTGTTATTGTCAATCGTCGTCGTCAACCTTTTCTTAAAGATTGCTAGTTTTTCTTTGTTTAGTTTTATATAATTCTTTCTTAACGTTTATATTAGTTGTTTCTTGTCGCTTCTCATTACATTTTCTTAAATGTTTTTCTTGTTTTTCTTGTAACTTTTCCTAGATAATGTTGTTTAAGGCTTCAATGTTTTCGGAATGGTCTTAAATCTACTTTAACTTTAGTCTGTTCGTCTATTTCTCGCTAGCAATTTCTGAAATTAAGTTTTCCACAAATTACCTGAAAAGAGGTACAGTTCGTTGCGGTGTGCATAGAATTGTTGTAAGAGAGTAGGGCGTAATTCATGAGAGTTTCGATAGTTTCTTTGAGTTGCCCCAATGGTTGAATGAAAACGTTTGACAGGGCTGTTGCTGTTCGGATTGTATAGGGTGGTATAATAAATTTCTATACCTCAAGTTTTGCATAGTCCTTATATGACTTCACTTTTCCATTCGTGACCATTATCCTGGTGATTTTGCGGGGAAGTCCAAAATGATTAAAAACTGTAACAGTTTATTTGAAATTTCAATGCCACTCAAAGCGTTGATGGATAAGCCTGTCCGAATTTTGAAAAACTATCTATGATAGTTATAAAGTATTGTCCGTGGGTTTTGCATGTGTCCGCGTAAAGGTGGTCAAATGGTTCAAATCCCATTGGAGTCGGTTTGAAAACGAGTTTTGTGGGATGTCTTTCGTACTTTGTTGGCATATTTTCCATGAATTAACGTAGTCTTTGACGTCTTGATCTAACTTTGGCCAATAGATTAATATTTTAATTAATTTGAGGTTTTCTTGCATTCCACGATGACTAGTTTTCGTTTTGTGGTAATATTTAAGTTTTAACCTTTGTTCGTCCTCGTCAATTACGTTAGCAAGTATTTTGTCGGAGACATACAAGAAAAAAAAGTTAATTTAAAAAAATTCTTGAATTATTCTAAGAAACGTCAGTCCCAGTAACGACTAGGTAAATCCCTAGGATCTGTCAGGTTCGAGCTTATGGACGCGTTGTCATCATCTGTTTCGATTAGATTAATTTCGACTCGAGATAGAACGTCGGCGTTGGTATTTAATTTATTCTTTTGGTATACGATTTCGTAATCGTACGCCTTGAGTTTAAGTCGCCAACGGATCAACTTCGAGTTCTGCTCCTTAAGCAAAAACAACCATCGAAGCGGTTTGTAATCGCTTATGATGAACTTTACACCAAACAAGTAGGGCCTAAGGTATTTTACAGCTCAGACTATTGCCAAGAGCTCTTTCTAGATTGTGCTGTAATTTATTTCTGCTGGGTTTAGGGAGCGATACAGGAAATCTTTTCCAATTGATCCTTGTGAGAGGACAACAAAGTTCGATGCGTCCGTGGTTAAATTGAAAGGTTTTGTGAAGTTCGGGTGCTGAAGGATAAGATCGCTTATTAGAATTTTCTTACAGGTATTAAAACAGTTTACAAAGTCTGATGTGGGCTCTATTTTATTGTTTTCTTTTAGGCTTTGTATTACGGGTTTAGTCACCGTTTTCTATAGAACCCTACTAACCTGAGGAATAATTTGATTTCCTTTACTGTTCTCGGAATCGGAAAAAATTCTACTACCTTGATCTTTTTTGGATTTGGTTTAATACCCTCAAGTGTAATGGCGTGTCCTATAAATTCAATTGCTTTACAAAGAAATTTTAATTTATCAAGTTGAATCTTGAATCCTGCTTCTCGTAGCTTTTCAAGAACCTGTTTTAGGTTGTTTATATGCTATTGTAGGGAAATGGAGAAAATGATAATGTCGTCCATGTACACGAGACATATTTTATTTTGCAATTTCTTTTAAACATTGTCCATTTTGCGCTGAAATGTGGCTGGCGCGGTTTACAGCCCAAAGGGCATTAGTACGTACTCGTAGTGCCCGTAATCCACGCTAAATGCAGTCTTTGGTATCGAATTTGGGTACATCTGAAACTGGTTGAATCCGGAAGCCAGATCAAGCACAGTAAAGTATTGACATCGGCCTAGCTTATCGAGGATGTTATTCATGTTGGGTAAAGGGCAGCGGTCATGTATCGTTTTATCATTAATCCGTCTATAGTCGACAACAATTCGCCATTCTTGCCGGCTGCTGGCATTGAGTTTCTTTGAAACGATCCGTATTGGAGAGCTCCAAGGGAATTGCAATAGTAGTATTAATCCATCTTTTAGCATTTTGGCGATTTGTTTTTGGATTGCGGCCTTACGCACATGGGGATAACGATAAGATTCTGTATGTACTGGAATGTCGTCAGTCGTTTTTATTTCGTGTTTGACTTGGTTATTGGAGGTTAGTCTATCGTCTGGTTTGTGCAGAATATCCTTATATTTGATCAATAGATCTCTTAAAACAGTCCTTTCTTCAGTTCCAAATCTAATTACTACTACCACCTAATTCAATGTAGTTAGCTAGGAATTGTTTAGGCTACAACTTACAAAAGAGCAATTAGAATTATGGATAGGTGTTGTACTTGGCATATCGGTTATAAAACTGCCAGCTATTCGGCTATATTGAAATAAACACTACCGAGATCCACAAGTGGCAGATCACATGTCAGTCAAAACATTTAAAACAATAGAAGCAAATATATACTTCCCCGCTAATTTACAAATGAAAGCTGCTGGATATGACCGTTTGTATAAAATCAGACCACTCCTTTGATCACGTTGTTTCAAATTACAAGCATTTACCTAAATACAAAATATATTCTGTTAACGAACAAATTGTGCCTTTTATATAAAGAAGTTGACTGAAACAGTATAACTCTAAGAAACCCAAAAAAATGGGGTTACAAACAATTTGTTCTGTGCAATGTCGCCGGCTTTGTGTACAATTTTGAACTGTATACTGGAAAAGAAGACCAGCCTCCTGATCTTCCAAACACAAGTGCAAGTAGCAATGTGCATAGTATTGAGATTGGATACTGTTGTTCCTCAAAATAAACTGCAAGTTATTTTGACAATCGGTTTTGCAGTCTGTTCCTTCAAGTTGAATTAGCTAAATCACGGATATGAAGCTAGCGGTTATAGTCGTGATTTCTTTTTTTGGAAACTTTATAGGTGGACTATGTTTCTATGTACCTATTTCTTTCATAATTTGTAATTTGCAGAAGAACTACATGAATTTTATTAATTTAAAACTTGCTTTTCAGAATTATTATTAAGTATGTAATAGACTGTCATTCCGATTAATTAGACTAGTCAACCACCTGCAAAAAGTGCGCAGATGCGTTGTTCGTATGGGCAAGTACCAAGTTGCCCAAATGTGCTTATTGTTTTAGCCTTTCCAGTTCTCATAAAGTTTTGAAGTTAACAAAAAGGATAAGCTAAGCAGAAGCAAGAGAAAGTATCAAATTTAGTTTTTTTCAAAACTTCTACACTCCAGTTTGCCTACAGGTAGATTTCAGGGTCGAAACCACTTCCACTTCGTTATCCGAGTGCCTGAGTAGTCTGCCAATTCCGGTCTTTTCTTTTGGTAACACTTTTTAAATACGTATGAAAACTTTTTTTCTAATCTCTTGCCTAAGCACCGAAAGGGTGCAAATCTCAATCCGCCGAGAAAGACTCCCTCCGTTACCTCCAGTACCCCCAGCGCTTTCTGAGTCCAAGTCCAAACCACACATCGTGTTTTCCTCTGGTATACCGAAGGCATTCTGCTTCCTCGAAGACCTTCGCCCAAATCCTGAAGAAGATTCCACGTCTAGTACAAATCGACGCTACCCTTTACCACAACGGTATCGCCAAGATTAGTAGCTACCAAGACAACCTCCGTGAGCGACTCACCACCCTTAATCATTACGTGGTCAAACCTGTCCGCGTGTCCTCAGCACGCAACCCCCACCTTTCAGCTCGACACTCCAATGCTCCATTGTTTTCATGCGTAGTTTATGGTGTCGATTTCGACATTACTGTGGAAAACATCGCCGAAGGCTTAAAATTGCAAGGAATCGTTTACGACCGAATGGCATATAAGGTCCAGAGCAACGGAAGCTGTGACAAAACTCTTACGGGTAGTTATCACTGTGTAGCTCTTGCAAGTGGTAACTACTCGCAAGAGCTACACATCTGCAAAGCGTATAGCTACTACGCAGCCGCTCATTCTACCTTCTCTTGTAAGCCTACCACTTTTCCGAGGTGCGGTAACTGCTGAGGAAATCGTGTAATCTTCTCCATCAAGTGCCCAAACTGTCCTGCTGCTCTCATCTCTCTCGAAGCAACCGCACTGATTAGATCCGCTGACGACCCCGTCTCAGATTCCAAAGTTAAAAGCTTCCTAGCCTTCATAGCCACTGCATTTTTTAACCTCTTTCCTAATGACCGAGACCGCATCCACATCTCCTTCTTCCTTTAAGAAATACAAACTCCCTTTGGGTGTCGTCCCCGACCAACGCCATCGGTTCCAGGATCTTCTCTCGGGAACTCGCCCGGCTAGAGGCTTGGTTCCGAGAGTTAAGTCCAACTCGAACAAAACTCAAACAACTTTGCCTCGCTATAAAAATCTCACCTTCCAAACCCAAATCGAACATCTACCCTGTGGTTAAATACCTGGGAATCACATTTACTTTTTTTTTATTAAATTAGTGGGAGGAGCTTAAGCACTGCTTAACTATCGTTTAGCATTGTAGTGGCTTTCCAGGCTGCAACGTTCGCACTCTGCTCTACACCTACAAAACCTTTATCCGTCCTGCCATAGATTATAGATGCACCTGTTTTTCAACTGTACTCTGCAGTCTGATCAAGAGACTACGAACTAAAGAGAGGGCCATATGTCGGAGAATTTTTGGTTTGCGACCTCAAATTTTTGAGGGACCCATCTTTGTAGGCCGCTAAAGTTTTTTGGTTTAAAAATCTTCATAATAGAGTCACCTTTTCTAAATTGGTCTAGATTCCATCCTCACTAACAACATGTTTTTAGTACTTTACAGACTTGCGACAGAACTAGCACTTCCCTACAAACAGCTGCTGGCTTAGGCACCAAAGGTTCAGTGCTCTGTCTGGTTGACGTATCTGGGTGAATGTTTTTGGTTGGCGGCGGATAAGACAGACTCGCAGGTTCTGGCCTATTCTGGTTTTGTACCACAGGCGGCTGGCTCACTCTTGTTTTGGGCTAGCTTGGCTTTGTTGTAGCCGTAGTTGATTTGTGGTTACTCGAAGCCGAGGCCACAAGTTTAGCCTCGCGTAGAGGCAGTAGCGGCTCGTGCGTTTCGAAACAGGTGAAGCGTTTTGCATTGAAATCTTAGAAACGAACAAAAATTTAACAAGATAAAAGGTGCTTGTCTCGTCCCAAAAACAGTAAAATACCTACAACAACAAAAAATTTAGCCTTTTGTAGACGAGATCTATTTTTCGATCTTTCAAGGCAGCAAACTTGTTGATGACACCATCATAAAATGGTTGAGTCCTTTTTCAATGGATATTCTTCCTAAATGTGAAAGTCTTTCCTGCGTCGTTGAATTGCTAAAGTATGATTTGATTCTTTTGAAGCTTGAGAAACTTCTTTCTACTGACGAACTTGTTGATGGTATGGTAAGAATCAGACAAGATAATTTGTGAGCTTCTTTAAATATTTGTTTATTGTCGTGCAACAAAAGCATTACTTCCTGGAGGTTCTTGCTTCTATATTGCTGATCAGAATATATAAGGTCTAATTCGTTTTTCAGTCTTTGCATGTCCGTAGTACTAAATAAACTAAAATATGTTTGTTTCAAATTGTGAAGTTTTTCTGTTAGAAATAATTTAAAATATTCATCAAACTTAGAAACGTCAGCAAGAGAAATAAATAGCAATTTATCCATGTTTTGAAATCTAGTGTCTATTTGTATCAAAATGGTATCTAAGATTTCATAAAATAGCAGCTTATAACTTTCGAATATTTATTCGTCAGACAAGGCACCTCCAACTTGCCTTCTTTGATTAATATATGTGTTTATCAAAGCTTCAGTAAATATTGTCTTACATTCAGTTTTGTTTCTTTTTAACTGAAATTTTCCTTGGGTAATCTTAAATGACTTAAAAACTGAAAACACCGTCAAAGCAACTAAAAAATGCAACGTATAACCGATGCGATTCACCGTATCTGAAAGCTGTATACTTATAGTGAATCGCTGTTCGTTTTCTTTAAACACGCTTCTGGCTCGGCCAATGTCGCCAGAGTTTGTACTGCATACGACCGCGTAGGAAGTCTGTTGTCATGGCAACGCGTCTTTCTTGCTGAAACGTTTGCCTAGCATTTTCATATCGCTTCAACTGCTTATGCTTTGCGTTCGTGTTGGTCAATAACAGGGGCAGGTAGAACGTCTGTGATTTGTGTTTTGAGTATCTCATGCTAATTGCATTGCTCTCGTGACTAATTTTATTCAAGATTTTACTATTTTACACTAAGAAACGTAATTACTTAGGTAATTAAATATTAAAGTAGAAATTATTGAAAGAAGAAAAATAGGTGAATCGGCGCTTCACTTGCTTCACCCAAATATCCGCCACTGCGTAGAGGAAGAAGTCCGAAATATTTCGGTAATCATCACGACGGAGGTACAGGCGATATTCTAGTAATAAATTACGGTGAAGCCAAAATAACTCTTGTTCCCCGGTCATGCTTCCATGTCTTTAGAGTTGGGTTTGCATATCGACAATGTATTCTATAGCCTACTCGTTCTTGCTTTGGGTGCGGCGACTGATTTCGGCTTTTAGGCGGATCTTACAGTCAGACGGTAGGTGGAAGTTGTGAAAGTCCTAGAGATAATTTTCCTCGCAGTGCTGTTCTGGACATTAATTCAGGTAGTAACACCAATAACTAGTCTTCGGAAAACCATGTCGGGAGTTCACTTTGTCTCACCTTTCTAGGAAGGTGACAGAATGTGTTGTAAGAGGTGGAGCAGTTATGGTCTGAGTAGGTACTGAAGTGGACACAGGGAGGGTGGGGTGTCTTAATCTCGCTGGCGTATACCTCATCTGAGGTTAAATGTGTGTGGGACTGGGCGGTGCTGGCGTTGGTAGATGTTACCAATTTCAAATTGGGTGTTCGACACTGACATTTTGATGTCCTGGTCTTAGTCTTCTGATTGATGGTCTCCGGAATGACAAAAAGGTCCCTGCTCTTCTACAAATTCTTTTGGACAAAACGACCTCTGCCGAAAATAAGTGGTGTAGTTTGATTTGGTTAAGAAGTTTACTCCTTCTCTTCCTCCTTGGTTCGATCAAATGAGGCTTCTCAGGTAGGTGCTATGGAGACAAGATAGTGCAGGAGGGTCTAACTGCTGATACA
This sequence comes from Ignelater luminosus, assembly GCA_011009095.1. Lineage (NCBI taxonomy): Eukaryota > Metazoa > Arthropoda > Insecta > Coleoptera > Elateridae > Ignelater > Ignelater luminosus. Next base: position 48,450 of record VTPC01003319.1, read on the forward strand.
AACTTAGAAGAAGCAAACCTTCTGTAATAAAACTCACCAACGCATGAAATATATACCAACAGTTTCTTCATATCTGTACATGTAAAACTTGTAGTTCCTGTACCACGTGATGCCATTACGACCTCAAAATGAAACTTAGAAAGATGTAAAGAGGATAGTTCAAAGTAATTTTGTAAACTTTTCAAAATTTTAAAATTATCAATTTTTGAGAAATTTCAATTTTTAAGGTTAATTTGGTTTTTACGAAAACTTTTATATTTTAAACTCTGACGTGTTGCATATCAAATAAAAACCCATCAAGAGAGCTTTAAAATGAGCCCAGGTCTGTATCTCATAAGGTTATTAATAAGATAACTTAAGGTTATTTTCAGATTTAATTTAATCCTTTTTCCTAACAAATTACACATTCTGTAAGATAAATTTACTTATGTACTAAAAGATTACGGTTAATTTAGTTCTCTAATTAAAACAGCCTTTTTCTTATTTGTTCAAGTTTCACCGTAATCCTATGTGTAAGGTAGCTTAAAGTGTACACTCTCCGTAAATCTCCGTGTATATCTACTTGAAAGACATTAATACCTTTGTTTTATTTCAAACATTATAGTACGTACAGCATTTTATGTAGTAACGAGAACACTACTTGCAAAAATAATTTTGCACATAAAATTTTATTGCGTTTACATAACCGATTGGATTAACAGGAAATGCACGTATTATGCTTTAAGCTGCAAACTTCTATTAGCTATAGGTAAAATAAACAGAAAACGGTTTGTTTATGTTCTAGTGTAAATCGCATTGAAAAGTCTGATCGGAAAATTGTTTCGGAAACATTAATATGAAAGAGAAAAAATAAAATTGTGTAAATATTTACGATCTATAAACTGAAATCAACCTTATAATGTTTTGTAAAATTGCATAATCAATTGTTACTAACAAAGGTTAAACATGGCAAAATGAATCTTAGTGTATGAAAAATCAAAAGACTGCAAATTTATTGTTCAGCAAAGCAAGAGAAAAAAACTAAGGAAATGTGAAACACGTTTTATACAAAATGCGCAATAAATTGGAAGCTTCTTTCTTCGAAGGATCTTTTGGTTTTTCTTTTTTAAATTCTTTTGTTTTATTTTTCTGCTTATAGCGATAATTATATCTAGCGATTTCAAAGTCGCACTATAAACAAACTATTATAACAATGATCGGGAAGATCTTGAGAATAAGAAAAGATAAAATGCCAATTCAGCTTGGAATGTCGTTTTTGAGCTGTTTACATTGCCAAGAATTTAATTCGTAATTGTGCGACGACTCGTGCCATAAACGAACGTTTAGATCAGATGGTTTTATTTTAGCTCCGTAATTTAACTCATTTATTGGGTGGTTACGAGCAGTTTATTAGACAAATGTGGAAAAGTGTAGAGTATTATAAATAAAAAAAAATTTAAAGGTGAGTCAATAAAAATATAGAAATCAGTTTTGAGAAAAGATCGACCTCCGAAAAGTCTATTTGGAATAAAAAAAATAAATAAACACGACCGTTTCAAAGTTATTTAAGAAAGAAGGTCATTTGAGCAAACAAGAAAGAAAAAACCACCTAGATTTCCTATAAAACAGCAGAATCAAAATGCAGAAAAACTAGATATGTTAATTATGATGGAGAAAATAAAGATGGAGCTAAAAGCAGAGATAAAGCAGGTGACCGACGAAATACAATAGGTGAAAGAAGAACAAGAAGAATATTACAAGTAAATTGAAAATCTAAAAATAGAAAACGAAAACATAAGAAGGCAAACTAAGCAGATTAAGAAAAACTGGGCAGAATCAAAAACAACGTGGAATGTTTCATACAAAAAAAGAAAAACAATATTGTGGCGAGCTGGCTAAAAATCGACAGCAGTGACTTGACGGTGCTGAAAGAAGCGATAAGTATAGTAAGTAAATATTAGAAACAATAATGGAAGTGGTGAGTTTTATTACAGAAGGTTTGCCTATTTTAAATTTGTTTTAACCATTAGACCCCTGGATTACCGTGTCTCGACAGTAGCTACTTGTGAGGCCTTGTTTGACACTAACCAAATACAAATGCACCACATATTCTTGGTGCTTTGTTTAGAAGAGTTTGTGGAAGAGCAGGAACTATTTGTGTTATTCCAGAGACCAACAACCATTTACCATGGTAATCACAGAATATTAAAATTTAATGAAAAAAAGTAGAAAATGGCTCGTAGAGTTTACTTGAAAGTTAGATATTGTGTTGAACTGCACGAAAAAAGCCCACAAAAAGGCACTAACACTTATTAAATGTGGAAGCAATACTACAGGTTGTTAGGTGAAGAAGTTTTAAAGTTTCATTACTCTTTCTTGGTAATTCGGTACTCCAGTCCGACACGTACAGTTTCTTTAAGAAAATTTCGGGTATTGCCACCGAAAACGTCAATGTCTATAAAGATAGAATCATAACCGTTGGTGGTTGCAAAAAAGTCAAAGTTTGATACTTAGAGTTAAGATGCTGCAGCCGAAAGTGGCTTAAGTACAAAAGCAAATCGTGACTCCTGAATCACCTTAAGAAAATTAAAAAGTAAAGCGTTTTAGAGAATACCACGAGTTCAAGTACGAGTCACCATACAAATTCATCGATGCCTGCCTTCACGCTTTCCAGGACCTACCTGGAGAGTAGAAGCTGTATCAAATCGCCGTCCAAAGAATACACCGCTAAGTGGTGGCAGAAACAGATGTCCCTTACTACTTCTCTTGCCGATTTAGAAACAGCGTTCCTTGGTCACTATGGGAGCGGGGCAAAGAAGGTACAGCTTTGGTGCGTATTATGCAATAAGCAACAGCAGAAAAAAACTCTGTCGCAGAGACCCTAATGAGAAACGTTGTCGCAGCGTACTGCGCCTTCGTCGCTCCCAAGACAGTAATTGAGCTCATCGCTGGTGACAGAACCAGTCCGCAGTGGCACTTTAATTGAGACTACCCGGAACTGCGTCGTCTCCGCCCGGGAAACAAACAAGAAACCGCGCTGCGACGCGAGGATCAATGAACCTAAACAACGAATTCACAACTGACAACGTCGCTGCCATTCTAGACATGTTGTTCCCAAGGAACAGCGATCGACCATCGATTCCTTTAGGCAGAGGGACTAGATATCACACTCCCAGTGGCTCTCACTCTGGCCTTCATGCGTTGATACATGAGATAAGCCCATGACCGCCCAGGTCCTCATCCTGCCGTTAACCGGTGAGACAACAGTCGCTCTTTATCGAATACGTTTTTAACAACCATTTGCCTCAGCAACACCAGCAGCAGATCTGCGACACCTCGCCGCCCAAGAATAAGAAAAAAGCGCTCTTTCCTGGAAGTGTGTGAATGGTTGCGAGATTATGCTTCAGATTTCGCTCGCATCGCAGCTCCGCTGCCCAACCCTCTCGTCGTGAGAAAGAGTTAGGGAATTTCGAAAACCGCCGCTTTTGCAGCCCTTGAGAATGTCTTAGTTAACCCGCTGCTGCTACATCGTCGGGACCCTTAATTATCGTTTGTCTTGCAAACGGATGTGGGTGGGATAAACATGGCAGCGGTGTTAAATCAAGAAAACGGAGACCAGTGATACGTGATCACTTGATACAGCGCTCGCCTCCACTCTCACGTCTAGCGCGTCTCCAAGCGCCCTTCTTCTTGGCCAGTGGGACACCGACACCCAACAACCGCTGCCATACCCTCGGAGGGCAGACACGCCGAGGCCAGGTTCAACCAGCGCCAGTACGTGGACGCTTGCCGCAAACTACTCAAAGTACCGCCACCTCTCGCACAAGGAGCGGATCTCATCGCATTCTCCCACGTCTTTTTAAAAACTACAAGCCGTGTCGGTGCCTGCGTGGGTTTTCACCATTCCCAGCTGTGTGGGTTTGGCTTCTTTACCTCAGAAGAATCCTTTGTCCTGCAGAGACGGTGACGGAAGGCGGCGTCTGCAAGGTGCAAAGCTGCCAAAGTGTTGTTTCTGCAGAATGCCGCTGTAAAGACCGCCAAAGTGTCATCGGCTGGCTTGGGCGGAGATAGGGGCGGTTCGATGATGATGGATGCTTGACGGCGTCGGCTCAGGTGACCGTGTGCGGCGACCTACGATGGACTTAAAAAATAGTGCTATTTTGGGGTTAGAGAAGGTGCTGATTTATTAAATGAAACACTTGGTTTCGGGGGAGAGGGAGATTAAAAGGTGCAAGCGTGGTTGCGTCAAGGATCAGAGAATCTTATCTTTAAGATCGCTTAATGTGAAAGAGATGTTATTTCGAAGATCACTGAATGTAGAGAGATCTTATTTCGAAAATCTTTGAATTTTAAAAGAGATGTTATTTTCATGATCGAATAAATGTAAAAGACAGAGGTTCCTATTGGACCTCCTGTTTTTAAACGTTAGCTCTGCTGCATCTAGAGCTGACATTGGCCCATCCCAAGGTTAATGAGTGATAGCAAGGGAGTGGACTTACCGGACTTACCGAACACCTTACTACACTCGAAGATGTTAACCTGTGTATTACCTGTTTTAGAATCATAATGCCGCATTGTAGGCAAAAGATATTATTTCAGCAGTGGCATAGCAACTATCACCGCATTTAAGACCTTTACAAGGTAGAGCTCTAACCTAGAGACCAGGAATTAAGAGGACTCAACGTCGCTGATCAACCAAGTGAAATGAAAAATGTACAATTCGTGCCTGTTTCTGATACTTTTGAGAAGGTTTCCGATTTCAACTTTAAATCTAAAAACTCAAAAATTATAAACGCGATACGCGACAGAAGACGACTATCAGGTGGGCGATGTTTTTGAACTATGTCGACATAGGGTTGCACAAGTAGACAAGGTAAAATGAACTCTCTTGTTCTTAATGTCAGCAATACATTACCTGTATTTAAATTTCCAGAAGTCTAAACTAAAACCAATCTCATTAGAGCTTGTCTCCGCTCAACTCGTATCTTATTCTAATTAAAAGCACTAAATTTGAAATAAAAGATGTTACAGCGGTGAGTGATTTGGTTTGAAACGAAATATACGATAATTTAATAAAACGCTAATAACATGGAATTCGACACTGGATATCACACTGTATTTAAAAGCGGTAGATAAAGATCTTTGTCTGTAAAAATCTGGTGAGAAAAGAGAACTTTCTTTCTGGTCCGAGAAGGACGTGTCTTGGCAACGCTCTAGTCAGCTCACAAGTTTCTCTTATCTGTGCATTGATAGCACATTGTAAGGCAAATATTTCTTTTGCTGCGTAGCATCTGAATTTCCCAACTCGCCAAGTCAAGCTGTCGATAACAAATGGCCATAACAAACGATGCTGACCTCGTCTGTTTTTTACGTTTTGTGAAAAATACAAGATCGCACACAGCAGCACAGCAGCACCGATTAATACTATACATGTAACGGAAACAAAAAGTGAACGTTGCGTATATTTTCTTGTTTCATAAAAAAAACCAGTAAAAAAGACAACAAAGTCGGAAGACGAGATTCATAAGACTAAACAAATAACAAGATACAACCTTCCAAAAGATCTCACAGCCTCAGGACTTACAATGCAAGTCAGTAAAAGCACGACCAGAAAATCCGATATCTTATTGCCTAAACAAACAGCAACCAAATACTTAAAATCTAAACAGCACCTAACATGTGAAAGAAAACATTTCGATCACAAAATTCACCACTCAAAAATATCTCGCTACAAGATCTCTATCATCCGACAATTTAGAAGGTTTAAAGCCTCTAGATAAAAGAAAACTTTAGTGAACTATTACTAAAACACTTTGAAATTCAGCCTATGCTGAAATGTAGTCGTACAGGAAACTTCACAGTTCTCACTGTAGGAACTCGCATAAAAAATATCCTCAAACAAACTTGATGGTGATGTTTGATAAAGTGGCCACTCCGTCGCCCAACCAACCTCCCAACTACAAAACTACCTAGCTGGCCTACTTCTCAGGGCAGGGCGAAGGTTACTTACATAAAATTTCCTCAGGTAATCCTCGGTTAAATTAACCAAATCGTACACCAAGGGGTTAATGACTTAGTGTAGTTCTCATAGCTGGAGACGTGAAACTGAGAAAACTGCTGCAGGGCACGCAAGGGAGGAAATTTTCTTTTCAACTTATGCTCAGTCGTTCTAAACAAAGGAGGCGTCTCAAGAAGACATTTTCTGTAAGAAGAGCGCTCCAGAACAGAGCACAATGGAGCAGCAAGCTTCTTCCTGGGCGTAACAAAAGGGGGGTTTTGGCCCCACGAAAAGATCTTTTGGGTATCACCAGTTGTTTGGTCGGAAAAACTCTCAGTGTAGATGGTGAAGGGATTCCATCATCGCGGGGTTCCTTGAAGAAAGTGTGGACGGTCTCCAACCACCTTTTCCAATCTTCTATTTCCGTAGACACAACCACTCTCGGACGAGAAGTTTGGGCGAAATTGGAATTGGAAGAAGAAGTTTGATGAGACCGAGGGAATGGCCCAGAGGTTACTCCTTGGTACCCACACCAATGACAAAACTTCCCCTAGGTCGACGACAATGATAGAAACAGTAACCCCTTTGACGACGGTTCCAATACCTGACCCCTTGCAAATACCTACGCAACCACTCTTATCACACCTGATATACAGGAGAAGAAAAAAACTGACCCAGACTCACAAGAACTGGACGGACTGTGTTTCGAAAAATCTGTTAAAAGGGTATCAGACCTCGGAGTCTCTGTCACCTTGGACAAAATGATGAGGAGTTCCTCACTTGAATCCATTGGTTTATACAGAAATTTAAGTACAATGTTATACCACAGAAAAGTTAAATTTCTGACCACAATTTAAAAACACACTTGGAATCGCGTAACAACGAAAACTTACCACGACATCTTCGCAAGTATATAGATCTGCACACAGATGTGGATTCAGCTGAAGCAACCCTAAATAACGGAAGCACATTGCCAAATTTCCGTTCCAAGCACAGTTAAGAAAAATCGATGCAACGAAATAAATTTAAGGAAAGCAAAAAAAATTTGATAACAAGCAGCAATACAAAAAAATTCGATTTTCTAAGCGGATGGATTCTCAAGCTTCCTGGACCGTTTACTAAACAATCCTTCCATATTAATGTAACCCTGTAGACAACGCGCTTTTGTTATGAGATGAGGGAACAAATTTAAAAATTATACAGAAAACTACACGATTCCCCCAAGCTTCATAAGAAATAAAATACAGAAGTCGGTTTTTTTACCCCCGTTACCAAAAAGCTAAGAATGAAAAAAAGCCTATCAGAACCAACGTTGAAATAATCAAGAAGAGTAAAACCTACCCCAATCTGTAGGGTTTCGCACACAACAAAACTTTACCCTTCACAGAAAAGACATAAGCCCGACAGGTATAGCGGCAACAATCGGTCTGTTCTTGTTGGAAGAAAAACCCCCGCAACCTACTCGACAAGTCGCTCAACCAATAGGAACATCATAACGTAAACTCCGCAGGGAAAATCTGAAACGCTTATTAACAAATAAATAAAAAATCTTTGTTAGAATTAAATGTAGGAAACCAGTCAGCAAAGAATTGGCAAATTAAGATAACTAACATCAACCACAAAACCTGGTCATCTATTTATTCCTCACGGACGGTTGCAAGGAACTTAATTTATTAAAAATCATTCCGAATTATTAAATTACCAATTCTAGATCCTGCTGGAATGACATAACTCTATCCCATATTGCTAACCAGATCATAAGATTAAACCCATTTTAAACAGAAACAGTTATTCAAATTCCATAAGTTTGCAGTAAGAAAGTAAACTCAACTCGTTTCCAACGATTATACCCTGTGTTCCGCTTGTTTAAATATATAAAATTGATTTCAAGAAAGCTATTAAAAAAAGAAATCAACCTATCTGTGTAAAATCACAACAGATACCAAAACATCTCTTTAACGAGAAAAAACTACAATTAATACAACACATGTAACGGAAACAAAAGTGAACGTTACAAATCTCATACGGGAATTAGATAGGTTTCAGCAGAAAATAGAGAAAAAAAGTGGAAATGGTAAGAAATTAGTAAAAATGAAAAAAAAAAGGCTTATTTACTCGACTTGAGTCTACTACTTTCCGATCATGCTTTTTCGTGTCAAGTTTGTGTAATTGATACTTCGTGTGTATTAATCAAAGTAAACACGTTCTAAGTCGAGAGTAGGTCTGAACAAATCTAATATGTTAACATTGAGCTTCGAAATTTTATTTTAAAACTGAGAAAGTCTTAACATTTTGGTTAGTAGAGGGTTTAAGTTGCGTAGCGTTTTCTCGGCTGTTGAGCTGTGAAAAAATATAACTAAAAACATCTGCAAGCTTGACTTGTCTAAATCTTTTGAAATCCTTGCTCAGCAATAAGGCAAGAACTTGATGGTAATATCCATGAGGTACGCATTCATTTAAAATTTGTGAACCACATGTTATAAATGAAAATCAATACTTCTAGTCTATTATTACACACTATTTGTTTAAAATGTAGAAGAATTGTCATTCACTGTATACATGTTGGCGTGGGAATATTAAAACGCGTAGGTATTACGTGACCTTATGCGTGAAGGGTTACTTACCTGCAAGCGCGTATATCCAGATATTAATGCCCAGTAATTCCACATCCAAGCGGAATCACCCATGCATACTTTATCATAAAATACTCTTTTGGAAATTATAAATTCATTGTATATTTTGTGAATTTCATTAACATTCTTGTATTTATGAATCACAAAGCTATTAGTACACTGGCCATTACAACTTTTTAATAAGCGTACCCATTACAACTCTGCGTACGGTTTTAAAACCAAAAATAAATTTCCCGATCTGTTCACGAACTATAAATATTCTATAAGGCATAATTCGAAGCTTCCAGAATTAGTCAATATAGTGAGCTGGCTGTATTGATATTATAAATTCAGTTTGATTAAATTAAAGCTCCTGAAGCGGTGGAGAAACAGTGTAGTTCACGTAAGGGAGTTTGCGGTTCAATGTTCAATTGTTTTAATAGAATTTCGTGTTTTCAGTTATGAATTATAATGTACCTACCAGCTGCTACGTTTTCCCATGTTATTTACTTCTATCCTTTGTATTCATTTTCATTACGGAGAGTGCGAGCAGCGTATATCCTTATTTCGTTCTCTTGAAGATTCATTCCGAATACGTTTGCAGCAGAAAAAAAATATCCTCTTTTCTTTTACATAATTGAAAACGCAGAAAAAATTAATGTACAATTCCCTAATTAGAAGAATAATTCAACATTGTAAATCATCCATCGTTCCATCAAGAAAATGGGGAAGAAAATTTAAAACCCTAATTTAATCATTAAAAGGAATCTCTTGAAGCTTTTAGCACGAATCTCGAGCACACAGTAAATATTTAAATGTTATTTTCCTTCTACTATTATGTACCCTATTCAAGGGAAGATTATAGAGCTAAAGAGATTAATTTTAAACACACCTACGACAAAATAATCCCCATACATAGCATTAACATATCGCGCCCCCACTCAACCAAACTCTACGTGTTCCAGACCGATTCTCTTGTCACAACTGCTGAAAGGGGTGCATGACAATACTGTAAATTAGGATCTTCTAGTTCGCAATTTGATCGCTTTACTTCCTCAAATAGATTACTGATTATACTGCTCTTGAATGACGTGTCGAAATTAAATTTTAAATTGATTTTGGGAAAATTTTATTGTTTTTCCAAATTTTAATTAATTCGTCGTATATCTTATCTTATCAGTCCAAATATGATAAATGAAGTAGGAAGCTCTCCCGAGTTGAGAGCGATAATGAAATTTTCCACAACTTAAATTTTGAAATTCCCTAACAAAGTAAACACACCAGGACTGCTAAGCTCAGTACAAATCCTGAAAGTGTCCAACGTGCGTGACTTTCATTCGTAAAATGTACTATGGATGTTCTTTTATAAACATTTGCCCTTTAAAAGCCCGAAAAGCTTCACGACACTTCATTTATACAGACGATACAACCTACCTACCTATGTAGCGGAAGTAACGTTTTCCCTAGTCGTTCTTCAAAACAAGGCAACATGACAAAAACAAATTAGGTACATTACGATTACGAATGATATCTACGCCTTTACCTTTCTAGATTACTTAATACCATTAAAAGCTTTTACTGCTGCTATAAAAGTATAGCTTCTTCGCAATTACGATTTATGGATGTTAATATTCTTTTAGTAAGAAACAGGAACGTTTTTCTCGATCATTAATTTTGTATATTAAAAGTCGTGTTTCACCTCAAGGTATTTTTCTTACGAAGGAAGAAAAAGAGAAATACAAAATCTCTTCCCTTTATCAACTGGAACCACATAAACGTCTATTTACTAAAAATTCTAAAGGAGTCGCATGAAAGCGACGAGCGAGTTTATTTGTGTCGGGCCAACTGCCCATTTTCATTAGAAGTGCGCGAGCAGTGTTTATTGCCCGTTGGAAGACAAAAAGATAAAACCAAAAAAGGTCTATTGATTCAATATGACCTGGTGACCTGTAGGACACAACAGGAGCCTAGTAATATGTTATCCTCGGTTTATTGTCCATCAAATGCGATCCAGCCCAGGCTATAATTCAGGATAAAGGGCGAAATACGGTAGCGGATTATACACGCACATTTCTGTAATGTATGATGTACTACCATGCTCTGTACCGTTAGACGCGATCGTTCAGGCAGATCTTACGGATTACAAAGTACCGTGGTAAGATTAGTTGTACGTGTACAGTTTATTAGATACATTTCTCGTAAAATATCTGACGTATCCTAACAACATATTATATATGTGATGTTTTCGTTGAAGTTTTCTCGGGTGTAATAGTAATAATCAGCTTGTACCACGAATACAACTCTGTTATCCTGTTAGATATTATTCTACCCAAAGCTGCATTTTGTATACGTTTTAGAGCTAATTTAAAGATATCGAACTTTCCTGTAATGACAATACAATTCTAATCTTTAGATAAGATATTTCAGTACACTTAGCAATTTAATAGGTGATCAAAACACTTCCGTTTGAATCAAACAACACTAATGCCTTTAAGTAAGTTTCTGAATTATTTAAAACAAGAATTTAAAAATCTCTAATTCAAAAATATTTTTATATTTATATTTCATCTTAAAAAAGTTTTTTACTAATTTAACTTTTAATTTACTATTTACTTACTAACAATTATTATTTCTAAAGTACATTATTCCTAATTAACTCTGTTCAATATTCATAATTTACTCAACTTTAAATTTAACGTAATCAAGAATTTTTCTTTTCATTCCTTTTTAAAAGTGAATCGATGTTAATGCTGACATACTTCCAAAGACAATAGATTGCTTTACCAACTAATTATACCGGGTGTACTACACCACAACATATTTTATAACAAAAAGCGTCAAAGAGAACGGCCCTTTGGGGTGTTTGCTTACCATCGAGTAGCGACGGACCGGCTCGACCGCCAACGTCGGCAGTCAAACCCCAAGCTAAGAAGCAGGACGCAGAGTAATGATACAGGGCGGAAAACAAAGCTATCCAGCGGTGAGGGAGCGGCTCGACTGCCAACAACGACACCGAGATAGCTGTTCTTATGGCTAGACCGACAACGTCGGCAGTCAAACTACAAACAAAGAAACAGAGATTTATTAAACGGACAGATGCAATAGGGCACCTTACGGCTTACCAGAGTACTTACTACCTACAGTATACTCACTCCAGACTGAAGTTTGTTTGGCTGCTAGCTGATTTCAGGAAAATCTGCAACAACGCGACCACCTTTAGACGGTTGGGTGTTTTTTTTTTGAAGGCGACGGGATCTGCTTCTCCGGTTAAGTTAAGCCTTCAGTCCTAGATCTTGTCGAGTTAGTATAGGGACGGGGGTTGTTGGTACAACAAGCAGATTAGGTGCGGATATATTGATTAAGGGAGCGGTCATAGCTGCGGGAATGTATGATGGGACTGGGTGAACAGGGCTGTAATACAACGAGGTGGTATTCGGGACGGTGGTCGGTTGTGTATGTCGTAACACGTGAGACAATCGTAGCCTATGTAGGTACAGAGGTAGTTACGGGCAGGATTGTATTCTGATCTATAACAGACCAGGGGATCGGATTCGTGACGGTGAAGAAAGTGGAGGGGGTCTTGATCCCGCGGGCGTATACATTTTCGCAGGAATCTGCTCTAAGGCTGGCGGAGCTCATTGATGTGGTCTTCAAAACTGAGGCTAAACTTCTCCAGTTTGTCCATCAGTTCTCGTTGCTTTAGCCTGTATATCTAGGTTATACTTACATCGCCTTGCTCGGTGGCCTAGTCGGAATATTTAGGACTATTGTTGTTGTTACCAACCTTAAATTCGTTGTCTGACATCAACATTCCGGTATCCTGGTCTTCTAGTTGTCGATTTCAGAAGCGCAGAGCGGTCCCTGCTCTTCCACAAACTCTTTTCAACAAAACGTTCCCTGCTCGGGCGCTAAAATATTTGCAAAAGTTGTTTCGAATCTTAAAGTAGGTAAGTGAGTTTTTGTTAGATAAGTTTCCGAAGTGCCGTTACGGGGCGCAAGCTGTTTAAGCAGTTCAAAGAGAAGAAAGTGCAGATCATAATCTTGAAACTTGCAAGAAACCGCCAGTGAGCTTTAGTGAAGCGGTGCGATATGGCAAGGGTGCTCAACTGTAAATGTTGCGTTATAATAGACACGCAGTGGATGGTGTCACCGGCAAACAGATGCAGGAAAAGATCCAGAAGAAGCGCAACCGGGTGCGTGGCTTCGCTGAACTTCAAGAAGTAGTGCTGCGCTTGGAGAAGTTCCATGATCGTCGGCAAAAGGTCCTTCTGTACAATGTACAGTCTTTTGCATAAATAATATCGCAATTCATTTTTTACCTGATTAGTGCTAAGTTAGATCGTGGGTATTTGGTTAATCTACTAATTAATCTGCCAACTAGCCACTCGCAACATGCGAGAAGAAATCACGGTGGAGGAACTTGCGGCAAAAATCTCAATGAAGGTATGCAAGGGAAACCACGATCATGACTATAAGAACGAGATGTTAGACCTACCGATGAGTGTACGGGATGTACTGATTAAGGAGGATCGAGTATATATAGACTGGCTAGCACTTAAAGTCAAGGACTGGGCTGAAAAACAGGATCTGTGTTAAGTGCGGTGAGGAGGATGACCACTTAGCCGCGGAATGTAGGAACGCAGTTCAATGACGGAATTGCAAATGCACAGGGTAGCAAAATCAAGACTACAGCGTGTTAGCCAGTAACTGTTCTGTGCGATGGTAGATAAAGCGCGTGAGCGGTTTCTTGAAGATTAGCTATGGATAGATTCTTACAGCTAAACTGCGATCTTGGAACTGCAGCTATGCACAATTTGGGAAATAATGAGAGAACTTGCTGTAAATTTAGCTTTGGTACAAGAGCCCTATGTTGTCAACGGCCAACTCCGCGGTATGCCTGGGGATATGCGTGTGATAGCTTGTACGGAAGAAATGCCTAAAGCAGCAGTTGCTGTAAACGAGGAAAAGGTTACGCTACGTGTATGTCTCGCTGTACGGACGTGGCTTAAAGGTCGGCTTGGTGCTATGTACGTACCACCAATCTACTTTCGGAATAGGGACGAGTTGTATCCTTATCTTGTCAGAATGACTTAAGTTCTGAAAGTGTCTGGCAACGATTTTGTGTGATAAACCTGAATACGAAAAAGGATGCTGCCACGGCAGAGTTACGCTCAGCACTATGTATACCTTTTTGTGATTCTAGAAGCATGAATAACATTTATGTTACAGCTGGAAATGGTTGGAACCGGTTTAAATAGGAATGAAGTATTCGTGACGACCACAACGTCATCATTCTGACTGTGATTCCCAAGGTTGTTCCGAAAAATCAGTGGAGTGTCCGTGGTGTTTCCTGTACTGAATACGAACGGACTCTTGACGACTTGGCTTCTCGTTTTTTAAAAGATCGTTTGATGGGTTGAGTGTGGATGGAAAGGTAAATCTGATAGAGTAATGGGTGCATTAGACAAACCGCGTTTGCTGTGGTAGTTTGATGAACTTCATTGCTTGCGACAGCGTGGACGGCGAGCTAGACGACTTTTACAGCATACACGAAAGGTGGATTCTCCTGGGGATCGGGTATATAAGCTGCGGGTGGCTCAAATCGAATACAGTAAGATGACTGGCGTAAGTCTTGTAGGAGAACGAGGTAATAAGGATCCGTAGACGTAGTATATAAAATATGTCAGGGTGAAAGAGATACAAAAGAAACAGGCAAACTTAGGTTGGATGACCGTGTGGCTAGGACATGGAGTGACTGTATCCGAATGTTGTTGGGGACGTTATTTCCGGAAATGTGATATGACAACTTTGAGGTAGTCCTACTAAGAAATGAGTCGGGGAGGGAGAGGGAGCAGGTCGTTAGGATCAGACGATAATGGGATTAAGGGACAAGAGTTCAATATTACTTCAATTTGCACTACAACAGTACTTAATTTTTCAAATATTAAGGCCGCATTACTTGGGACTCTTTAAATGGCCTTTAACCGATTTTATCTTCGCTTCTCACAAATCACCAAAGTGTGGTGAGTCCTTAAAAGTGAATTGGCGCTTACAAAATTGGTCCCGTTATCGGAATACACCTGAAGAGGTTTTCATCTTTCGGCTACAAACCGTCTAAAGGTAAGCAAAAATGACTCCGCACTTAAACTGGACACCACCTCTACGTGTACATAAGTAGCATTTAAAAGTTTTACTTGCACGATTCACTTTATCTTTTATTAACAGCGGTCCTGCATAGTCTACACCAACAGTGTTACATACCGCACCTGGATGAAGACATGGCAGATCTTCTATAATTGCGTGTACTGATTTTTGGTTCATTTTGAAACATCTAATACAGTCGTGTACAGTTTTCCGCGCAATATTTTGTCCTGATACCGGCCAGAATAGTTCTCTAATTAATGCTTACTGCAAGTGAGGCCCAGCATAAAGTAACCGAAGAAGTTCATGTCTAAAAATAAATTTTGTTACGTAATGATCACAAGGGTGTTTTTGACGAATTTCAGATTAGAATAACGTAGTGTTCCATCTACTCGGATAACTCCGCACGAATCTAAAAATGAACTTAAGCCAAGGATTTTACTTTTGGCATTCATCTCTTTGCCTTGTAAAAACGCGTGCATCTCGTGAGGGCAAGATTGATTTTGAGCAATTCGTGCTAGATCAAGCAACGAATTGCTAAGTTCCTTAATTGGAAGGAGATCTAAATTCCGAATCTTTGAACAACGGTTGTGTAAAACACACAGGCACCATACTACTGATTTCTGCAATTTACTTAAATCTGAGAATTTGCTCATCGGGATGACGTCTCTTATTTCTTTCACTGAAAACGTGAGTAAATGTTCTTTTACGTCTGGTAAATCTTTGGTATGGTATTAACCTAATAGAAGAGGTCATGTAGTTTCTGGATTAGATAACCAAGAAGGCCCATACCACCAAAGCTTAGAATGTTTCAGTACAATATGAATTACTTCTCTAGAGATTAAATTCAAGAGATTATTGTGCGTTCGAATAGATCGCCAACTATTTGGATCAGTAGTTTCCTGAATTTCTGACACTCGATTCCCTACAAATGTTTTTACTACATTACTAGGAGTTTTTATCCAACCTAACACAATTGTCGGGTCACACCATAAAACTGTTAGACCAAAGTTTATCGTAAGTGATTTCCTAATCTTCATCACTTATTGTGATAGCAAAAGTGCTCCGCGTAGCTCTAACCTTGAAACCATGACCCTTTTAAGTGGAGCTGCTCTACCCTTTGCACAAGTCAAATGTTTTGTTCGTTATCAACGCTGCGAATGTATATACAGGCATCGCAGACGTTTTCGGACACATTGCAAAAACCACGAAGTTCTACTACTGCAGCGCATTTACAACTTACGTGGCGTGGAATTTATACTTATCTCAATTGCAGTAGCTCGTTTTGCAATATAATCTATGTCGTTTAAATATCTGTAGGTATGACTCGTTCTAACTTACTTTCAATAACCGCAATTTTTGCTTAAGCGTCTTTGCAATTATAGTGCAAGGTGATATTAAGCCTAAAGGATCAAGAATCTGAGATATGCTTGACAATATATTACGTTTTGGTACTGTTATGTATTTAGAAATTTCTGTTATTTTAAATGACAGCATGTCTAAAGAACACGACCACAAAGTTCTAAAGTTTTTGCATTTTGATTCATTCCAAAATCTAAAACAGACGAAGATAAGTTCGACATTTAAACAGATTGTAATACGAGTATGTCCGATACGTTTGTTATCCATTTCCGTAGCTCAAAGCAACCCGAACGTAATATAGATATTATTTCTGTGCAGAGCTTTGAAAGTTCCTGTTTTGTGTTTGCGTCACTCAACAGATCACAACGTAGAAATCGCGCGAAATTACTGCAGACGCTTCCTATTTAGTAACTTTGTTGGTTTCCTTCTGCTAATGATGCAAAACATCTTATAGCAAGATATGATGAAACAATCGTTCCATACATTACCGTGTTTAACTGATATATTTGTAATTGTTTATTGGGGTTATCTTTCCAAAACATTCGTTGCAACCCTCGCTGCTCTGGGTTTATAAATATTTGTCGGTTCAGTTTAACAATGCTGCTGAAAGAACAAAATCGTATTGTCTAAATCGTAATATTTTTATATTGTTGGTCCGACAAGTTGCAAATCGTTCAAAGAGTGACTTGAATCTGATTGAGTCGAACCGTTAAACAATACGCGGAGTTGTGCTGTTACGCTTTCTTCTCGCAGACAACCGTGGTGAGGTAAATAATATGAAACGGCAGATTCCTCATTTTCACCTATTAATGACATATGTTCTAGCCTTTCATACTCAGTCACAAACGCAGTTAAATTTTGTTGCAACTGTGGGTCTCTTTTCAATTTTCGTTTCTTTGTACAGTTCTTAAGAAGTATGACTCATACTCCTTTTCTTCGTTAGACATGCACCTAGCAGTAGGGAGTTTCTCAAGTTCCCAGAATTGCGATACCTGCTTATGAAAAAGCGCTTCCCGCCTTAAATTACAATTAATTGCTTCAGGAATGAATTGCGATAATATCGGTCCTGATATAATCCATCCAAGTTTAGTTTAATGTAAAAGTGGTTGTTCATTCCCTAACTGAATCTGACCCGTACATGATAAAGTACAGAACAATCCTGCTCGTATCAATAAATCTACCTTTGCGGGTTTGTTAGAATTAGGAGATGCTAAACTAAATTCGTCCGATCAATTTCAATTTTAGGTGTATTATTACTAATCTTTGGTAATATTATCGACGAGATTGTAGTTGCATATGTATTAAAACGTGAATGAATTTCAACATTAGCCCTGTAGGTTTCTTTGATTATTTCTTGATTGATACCTACGATACCAAGCTCAATTCGAGATTTTTCTAAACCTAACAGATCGCACATTTCACATGTTACAATGTTCGATTCAGAGGCTGAAACTAATATAATCCTGCATTTATGAATGTTTATTCTGTTATCAGTAGCCGTTGATAATAAAACTTGCCTATTAGGTTTACCGTTATATGACGTTTGTGCCGAAAGCGCAACACTTTGTATCGACTCCGACTAGCTTGCCCTGTTACGTCAGTAGTACCTGCATTTTTATTAATATGCAAAAGTGTGTGGTGTTTTGCTTTACAAGCTCTACACAGTTTGCTTTTGCATTGTTTACTAAAATGCCGACTACGAAGACAATTAAAACATAGCTTGTGTTCTCTAGCTTTCTTTCCCTACGTTTCTCAGGAGTTAATTTTAAAAATTGGGACACTCGTAAATATTGTGTGTGCCCTTACATACAATACATGACATGGCGTTTAACTTGTAGCAACGCGTTCTTAGAAATATCCTTTTTATTGCTCTTCAACGTTTCTAAAAAATCCGCTCGTCCTTTAATAAACTCTTTTAAATCGTCTAACGTGTGAAGATCTACTTTTCTATATACTCCTGCCATTTTCTATAAGTCTGTTCATCTAATTTATTGCTTAATAAGTAAATGAAAAGAGTATCCCAATGTTCTACGGACTGCGCTAAAGCTTTCAACGTGCGAAGATGTTTAGAAATATCATCTATCATTTTTTTAAATTTTGTCGATGATTCTGATACGATGCAAGGTAAATTAAAGATTGCTTTGACATCACTATGCACTAACAATTGCGTATTATTAAAACGTTCACATAAAAGTTGCCATGCGATTGAATAACTTGATGTGAAAAACTTTAAAAACTTGATTACTTGAGACGCTCCTAGAATTGTTGAAGGTATTCAAGCTTTTAATTCAAATTATCCTATTGTTTGAATATTATTATGTGAACGTTTCTATAATATCAAGCAAATTTGATAATGAATTTCCAACTATCGAAGAATTACAACCTTTTTTAAAACAAAAGTAACATCCTCGAGCAAGCTGAATCGGGTACTAGCCCACATCAATTGCATGCAAGTAAACAAACAATAATCAACAAATCATTTTTGTTTGCCACCACTAAGCAACAGGGTTGTATATTATGCAACAAACCGGGTCACGATTTTTTTCAAAGCTCACAGCTGTTAAACATATCACCTAATGGTATATATTCACAAATCAAGAAACTGAGGTTGTGTTGTAATTGTGCTGTAATTGTTTTCGACCAAATCACAAGTCGAAAGAATACAAATGAACAAACACTTGTAAAAAATGTAAACAAAAACATCATACTTTGCTCCATTTTAACAAAGAAACTCAAAATTTGCAAACTAATTGTAAGTCTAATGTAAATCAGAGCATGAATCAAAACAATAACTCGCCAAATTTTAATAGTTATGCAAGTACTGATGAACCATGTTCATCTAATAAAAATTATTCAAATCAAACAAACCAGTTAGAACAAATTCATAATAATTCATTGACGTATAGCGCTCATTGTATCTATAATAACTAGTCAAATTGTATTAGCAACAGCAATTGTTTCTATTCGTTACAGTAATGGTAAATGTCATTCTTGTCGGGTACTATTGGATAGTGGTTCTCATAATAATCTTATTACGAAATCGTTACGGATAAAACATATAACAAATCGTCTTCAGTAGACTTGTTAATCGGTGCCTTATTATTTCTTGATTTATTGTGCATCAACAGGACAAATTAGAATAGAAAGTTAGACTGGATTATTTCTGGTCGTTTAAATATAGCAATAAGTCAAACCTTTTGGCAAACAACTTTTAGAAACATTGATAACATGAATTTGGAAAATCAATTAAGCAAATTTTGGGAAATCAATGAACTGGAACAAGTATTGACAAAACAATCTCAAGAAGATCAGATTTTCGCCGAGCATTTTCTATTGTGATCCCAATGGTCATTTTTTTGTGAAAATCTTTTTTTAATCATTTGATTCACTCTTAAGGAGATTCATATCAACACGCTTATAATTGTTTTGCAGCTTTTGAATACAGACTCTCTAGAAATCTCACACTT
>VTPC01003319.1:73008-99271 GCA_011009095.1 Ignelater luminosus
ATAGACTTCGAGAAAACTTTTGACAGAATTCGAAGAAAGAACATATGGAAAGTATTGGCAAAGAGAGAAGTAGACAAAAGCACAATAGAAATTATTAAAGAAATGTATAATGAAAATACAAATAATGTAAGAACAAACAACGAGGACTCAAAGGAATTTGTAACAAAAATCGGAGTCAAACAAAGATGTATATTGAGCCCGCTACTATTTAATATAGTATTAGATAAAGCCACAAAAAAGACGACGAATGGGATAAAAACACTCTTACTAGAGCATTGGAAAATGAAACAGACACAACTATCCGAGCTAATGTTCGTTGATGACATGGCTCTGCTAGCAGAAACTAAAGAAGATCTACAATTCAATATAAAAGCAGACAAAAAGTTTAATCATTTCATCCAAAAGTAAAGTACACAACATACAGATAAGAGAAAAGCACATTGAACAGGTCAAGAGTTAGAAGTATTTAGGTTCAATAATAGAGAACAACAGGAAGATAGATAAAGAAATAAACGAGAGACTAGGAAAAACAAGAAGAATATTTAATATAATTAAAAAAACTTTTCTCGGAAAGAAAGAGATACCCAAAAAAGTTAAAACAGATGTAGTTAAAAAAGTGGTTAGACCTTCACTAATGTATGGTAGTAAATTATGAATCTTAACGGAAAAACATAAAGGACGAATAAATGCAATAGAGATGAGGTACTCGAAAAGAATCGAGAGAAAGAGTAAACGAGATATAATAAAGAATGAGACATATAGACAAAATGATAAAATAACGAAGGGACAGCTAAGATGGTTTGGGCATGTATGTTATGCCGTATGAATGACGATATACTTACAAACAAGGTGTTTGAAGCGCAAACAAAAAATGAAGGCCTCGTAAAAAATATTATTGAGAAAGGAACAGAGAATAAATGATTAAAATGGGAGGAAATTAAACAGATTACGCGGGACAGAAAGAGATGGAAAGAAATTTGCAAGATAGGAGGATAGACTCAACTCCCACACCCGCCTTACATCTAACGGTAGAAAGGCATAGAAATAAGTAAGTAAAGTAGCTCAAATGTTTTATCTGTTAGGCTTGCTAGGTCCATTGATAGTTGCAGAAAATGTCACAATACAACAACTTTGGCGTTTAGGTATTGTCGTATGTTTGGGCCTCGGTAAAGTCCGTGTAGTGTGTCTTCTCTTGTTGGTACTTTTTTTATTTTTCTTCTCCACAACCTTCTATCTTCAGCTGTTCTTTTAGCTTCGTTTCAACTTATTTTAGTTTTTTCTGCTACATTACGGACTTGTTCCTCCTATCTTTTCCTTGTTTTTGTTCCTTTGTTTTTTCCCTGGACTTTTGCCTCAAAGATTCTCTTTGTCATCCTCCCGTCTCCCATTCTGTGTATGTGGCCTAGCCAGCTCAGTTGTCTTTTTTCTACTGGAGTTATGTCAAGTTGGCTTCTAATTGTCGTATTTCTTATTCTGTCTCTTGTCATTTTATTCTTGATTCTTCTCAGAAATCTCATCTCTGTAGCTCCGATTTTGCTTTTGTTCCTATTTGTTATTAACCACGATTTGCTGCCGTATATGAGGGTTGGCCTCACAATCTTTTTATAAACCTCCGTTTTTATTTCCTTTGGTATTTCCTTCTTTTCAAAAAATCTCGATTTTAGTATGTTATATAATTTTCCTGCCTTCCCTATTCTTTCATTTATCTCTTCGTTTACGGTTCCTCTCTTATCTATAATCGTTCCCAAGTAGTTAAATCTCTTTACTTGTTTCGATATTTTTTCCACAATATTAATATCGGGTTGCCTTTCTCTGTCTGCTATTATCATTGTGTTCTAGATTTGTTTTCATATTTATCTTCTTTAGTTCTTCCTGGTATATTGTTATGTTTCTTTGTAGTGCTTCTTCTGTATCGCCTATCAGTACCATATCATCTGCGAATATTAGTTCCTGAAGATTCACTGGTTTCATTCTCTACTTCCCTACCTTCATACTTATACATCTTCTTCTTTTGCTCTTTTTTATGGCATCATCTAGTATTATGGAGAAAAGTGGTGGGCTTAGGACGCACCCTTGTTTCAGACCGGTATTACTTGTGAATTCTGCGGATTCTTCATTTTGAGTTCTTACCTTTGTTTTGTAAAGCGCTTTTATGATTTTGATCATGCCTTTCTCTATCCCTCTTCGCTTTAGACTGTCCCATACATTTCTTTTTTTACTCAGTTAAAAGCTTTCTTCTGGTCGATTAAGTAGATATGTATTTCTATGGTTTTTTTTTGTTACTTTCTCTTCTAGTTATCTCAGTATAAATATCAGGTCTTTAGTATTTCTATCTTTCCTGAACCCGTGTTGTGAGTCTACTAGTAGGGAAGCTAGTGTTTCTCTTAATTTTTCTCTATTATTCTTGTTAGTACTTTCTGTCATACTTGTTAAGGTTATGCCTCTGTAGTTTGTACAGTCCTTTGTGTCCTTTTATACATTGATAATATTATTCCTACTTTCCATTCCTTTGGTAAATTTTT
This sequence comes from Ignelater luminosus, assembly GCA_011009095.1. Lineage (NCBI taxonomy): Eukaryota > Metazoa > Arthropoda > Insecta > Coleoptera > Elateridae > Ignelater > Ignelater luminosus. The sequence continues at coordinate 75,531 of VTPC01003319.1, forward strand.
TGTGTTTACAATGTTGTTGAGTAGGTCGAGCACACTTTCCTTTTCTTTTGCTACCATAAACTTTAGTATTTCTAGGGTAATTTCATCTCACCCTGGCGCTTTTCCCAGTTTCAGTTTATTGATGGTTTCGTTAATTTCTTCTTCTGTTATTGGTGGTACATTATTTTCGGTAACTCAATTTCTGTTTTGTCTTCTTGAGTGGGTTCTGTTAATTCTTTGAAGTATTGCTTTCACTATTCTGTTATATAATTCTCGTCTGTTAGTATATTTTTTGTTTTGTCTTTTATGTTTTTTAGACGAGAGGGTTTTTTTCCGTCTTAGCTGCTTTAGTGTCCCAAAGAATAGCTTTTGGTTTTCTTTATAGTTGGTTTTAATCTTGTGGCCGAATTCCTCCCATGATTTTTGCTTGGCACTTTTGATCATCTGTTTTACTTACTATACTGGACTCCTTGTATCATTGATAGTCCTCATCCTTTTTTGTTCTTATTATATTGTTTCCACCTATTTTTCTTTTTTTGACTTTAGACTGGATGTCTGGTCTCCACCACTGGCTTCTCTTGGTGTGTGTATTTGTTATCTTTGTTATTCCGCAACTTTCTTTTGCTGCCTTTAATATAAAGGGTTTTCCAATAAGAGGTGTTATTTTGAATAGCCCGCTATTTCGGTAGATGTCACTTTTGAAGCTATCATTTTTTGACATTTGACAAGTAGAAACTACGCCATTAATAAATATGGAACGATACACGCTTCAACAACGCATTGAAATTATTAAAATTCACTATAAAAATGGTGAAAATTTGGCAGAGACGGTTCGTAAAACTCGAACATTTTTGGGTCACCGTGAAGCACCTTGTCGGACCGCAATACAGAAATTGGTGAAAAAATTCGAGCTCTTGGGACAAGTTAGTGATGTGAAGAATAAAACCCGTGCACGTCGCTCAAGAACAGCCGAGAATATTGCTGTTGTAGCCGAAAGTGTTAAAGAAAACCCAGGTTTGTCCATTCCTCGTCGTTCTTTGGAATTAGCCATTCCACAAACGTCATTACACCGTATTTTGCATAAAGATTTGGGTCTTAAGGCTTATAAAGTCCAGTTAACACAAGAACTCAAGCCGGCCGATCATCAACAACGTCGTGTCTTTGCTGATTGGGTCGTTGAAATGCATGAAAATGATCCAGAATTCCATCGAAAAATCATCTTGAGTGATGAGGCCCATTTCCACCTCGGTGGCTTCGTCAACAAGCAAAATTGTCGGATCTGGGGCTCAGAAAATCCAAGAGTTATTGTTGAAAAGTCTCTCTATCCTCAACGTGTGACTGTTTGGTGCGGTTTATGGTCCGGCGGAGTCATTGGACCTTACTTTTTCGAAAATGAGGCTGGAGCAACAGTTACGGTGACTGGATTGCGCTATCGAGAGATGATTAACGATTTTTTATGGCCGGAATTGGATGGTATTGATCTGGACAACGTTTACTTTCAACAAGACGGCGCTACGTGCCACACAAGCAACGAAACCATTGATCTTTTACGGAAAAAGTTTCCGGACCGTGTTATCTCTCGAAGAGGTGATCACAATTGGCCACCGAGATCTTGTGATTTAACACCTTGCGACTTCTTTCTTTGGGGCCACGTGAAAGAGAAGGTCTACGCCAACAGCCCAGCGTCGATTCAAGACCTCAAAGATGGAATTCGTGAGGCTATCGAGGACATAGGGCAGCCACTTTGCGATTTGGTTATGGAAAATTTCATGAAAAGGATATTGTCCTGTAAGCGTGGTCGTGGTGGTCATTTGCCTGATGTTATTTTCCACTATTAACGGCATACCTTCCTCTTTATAATGAAATAAACATCCGATCATTTATATTAAAAAATGGCACTTTTCTTTGAATATCAAAATAACACCTCTTATTGGAAAACCCTTTATATATTTTTTTAAAGAGTTTCCACTTGTCTTCTGTCTCTGTGTCTGCAGTTGATTCAAATAGGTCTTTTATTTCTTGTTCGAATGTTGCTTTGACATCTTCGTCTTTTAACTTGTACTTCTTATTTTTTCTTTTATTATTTTTTTTCTTTACCTTATTTGCATTATCTGTGACTGTTATAATTTCCATACGTACCAGATAGTGATCGCTACCTATTTCTGTATGTCTGCGAATTTTTACTTCTTTGATCTTTCTCCAAGTTTTTGTATTTACGATGAAGTAGTCTATGAGTGACTTTTCGTTTCTACTATGTATTTCTCTTAAATATTTGTGGATGTCTTTGTGTTCAAGTTTTATATTTATTATTACTAGGTCGTTTGCAATGCATATATCTATTAGCCTGGAGCCACTATCATTTCTTGTTTTCTTTCCGTTAATTTCCATGTATCTCTCTATTCCTCTGTTGTCGTTTCCTACACGCCCATTCATATCCTTCATTAGTATAGTATTTCGTACCCCGTTGCCTACTTCACATTGTAAGGTTTCAAAAAATTTCTCAACCGCAAGAGCGAGTCAACTCGACATACTCGAGTAGCGTCGGTTCGTACTTTTCAGGGTGTGATCCGCCGATCCAATGCAAAACTGTGTCCACTACCTAACAGTGATCTATATGTTAGTGAGCACTGATGAAAATAATTAAAGTTAGTGGGTACTTTATTTTAAACCAAGTGTTGAATCATATTGTTTCAAGGTGGTGACTATATTACAAATTTTTTATTTATATATAAGACATTTGTTGCGGGTTGTCGTGTTAGATGGCGTGCAACTTTAGTCTGCTTAGGTGGGCGCATGAGCGTTGTAGGGGGACGAAGTTGAGCACGCACCTCCATTCATTGTATTGTACACCCGAGGACCTGTGTCTGTAGCTTCAAGTCAAATAAAACAATATTGTGTATGTAAATCACGCTATTTTAAATTAAAAGCAAAAAAAAGTTGAACAAGCGACTTCTGAAAGTTAAATCAACAAAAAACTACTGTTATAACTTCACAAAACCACTATTGCATCTTCTGTTTTTCATCTCAATTCTTTAGATGCTCTTGAAAGTTAAGTTCAAGTTAATTTAAAATTCAAACGTGATTGGGGAAAAAAAAACTCTAGACGATGGATATACCAGCTAAAGTGATCTAGAAAACACTTTAATGAAATCATTACTGTTATTAAAATTTCGAGCATTCTTTAGTTCGTATCTCTCACAGTATCCTATAAAAATCTCACCTTCATAGCTTATTTTTGCATTTGAATTTTATCCAATTATATATCAGATATTAACCCTTAAATTTGTAGAAAACCGAAACAATACAATTTGATAATTTCTGTGTTTATCTAGTTCTAATTAGTAAAACAAAGAAATGGCGTAATTAATTATTCTATTAAACTGCACTAATTGCAATATTGATTTGGAAGTAGAAGAATTCAAAGAGAAAAGCCCTTAAAAGTGGTACCACATCTTTAAATTGACATTTAAATTATTATCCCTGAACTAGTTCAAGATATTCCCGCAAATTAACTCTTTTATGTGACTCAATTTAAAGAAAAGTTTACAAAAACAAATATATTAAAGATATATTTGGCGTTCCTGACAAATATTAATCAAACATATTTGATAAACGTAAATAAAAAGAAAACTTGCAGTTTATTTATAGTTTAATAGATAACCCTGTCAACTCCACGTCGTAAATAAGAAAACAGAACGCGCACCAAAAATTTTCAACAATTTAAAATGGCTTTCGATTCATACTCTAACCTTTAATAAATGATGGTGTAAATTTGTGTGGGAGAATCGATTACATAAGAAAAGCTTTTTAACCCTGTCAAAAGCAGAAGAACAAATCGAAGCGTAATTTAATAGTATTAGAAAATTATCGTACACAGTTGTCGTTCCCATTTCTATGGGAAAATGGGGTGTATAAGATCGTATCGTGCTGTTCAGGCAGATGTGAAAAAATTGATGGTAAAGTCATTTCATTTCCGTTTTTTTTCGTCCAGCCTTTTCTACTCCATTTGTTGACTGTCTTTTCAGTTCTTTATACTCTCATTTCTCTGCTGATTCTGCAAGGTTTTCCACACAATAAAATTTAATTCCGTTCTCTTTGTAGTTCACATAGCTCAGAGAATTACTTAATTTCGTGTATAAGTTTGGTCTTTTTTTTTCTCCCGGTATTAATCACACTTCCTAAAGGGATCTACGGTTCCTCTTGTAAGATTAAGCTTGAAACAAAGTTTCGTTATCCTCGGAGATATCCAATTATGATATAAATTCGTTTCTATAAGGTCTTTGTGAAGTTCGTGTTTTGCAGCTCTTGTTTCATAAAACAAAAAGAAAAACTTACGAGACTCGGGTGAAACTTTTGTTACATTTTTGTACAACTTTTTAATTCAAGTTTACAAGACAAAGTGTGAGTAGATAGACTTTTCTTGAAATTAAAATGCGCTTCTAAAGAAAACTAAAATAAAAAGCACAAGAAATGGCGAAAGTGCCATGAGATTGCTCATGTAAAATGTGACCGTGAGAGAAAAAAGCAAAAATGTCTCTTAAAAATGATGTAACGAGATAACAAAAGTTTTTATTAGAAATTATGGCGTAATTTTGGTTTCTGAGAATTTTCGTGGCTTTATTTACACAATTCCAGCAAAGAAAAAGTAAGAATTTAAAAGTGACACCTTCGAGCTTACACCAATCGATCGCTGAAAAAAAAATGTGTAAACCTTTAAAAGGTTTCAAATTTAATTGATGGTATTTTGTTGTGAATATTGTATATTATACTCAAAGTCTTCTCAATAAAAAACACCTATAAACGACAGGGAAAACCTCTAACCTTATAATGATCGAAGATACCCTTGCGTGCCTTTAGAGATGAGATACGAATTTCGATGAAGAATTTCAATTTGCTTGGTCGTGATGGCAGCACAGGAATCATTAGATGAAAACATCAATTTATTTAATTAGCACTAAGAATGTAATGCAAAACCGTTTAATGAAATTATTCAGGGATATAAACAGCATAATTATGTTTAAAGGAATTATGTCTTTGTATAAAAAGTAATCATCTTAAAATAAACTTTACAATTTTTGCCTTTGTTCAGTTTTTCAATTATTTCTGCATTATACCGTAAAGAATTTCTCAAGTTTCCTGAATTATTGATTATTGATACGGTCTCGTGTTAGAGTTTCCTTCTACTATTTTTAAGATATGCAAAAGTCAAAGAATTTATATTTTCTATTTGGAAATCTTTTTAATAATGATAGGAAATAATTGTTGTAACTTATTGCTGAAATTTTATCTTCATTATAAAATTGTTCCATAAATTTTCAAAATACCGTACCGGTATTTACAGATTGTCAGGAATTTCTTTTGTTATCCGTCATAATTATGCTAATTTCTTTTAAACACTGCGATTTTGAAACTATTCAAGGATAATTATACCAAACAGAATTGGAACGAAATGTTAATTTATAATTATTGCAGCCTCGGCGACTTTTCCTTCATTAATGGCACTCCACGTAGCCGCAGTAATCTATTGCTTGTGTTCAGAGTTCCCAGGATGTTTTCGCTAGCTCCCAGAAAAGCAGATTTGACGTGGTTCCACTGACCATTGATATAAGCATGGATTTGTTGATGCTTAGCTCGGCAACAAAACCAGCTTTAATCTCAGAATCTTGTAGCTTCTTCACGTCGTATCTTCTGGTCATGCGTTCGTTACTTGGTTTAACTCGGGATATGCGTATCCTTAACACTTCGATCAATAGGTGATAATCAGATGCAATGTCGGCACTTCGTTTGTTCCGAACGTCAAGTAGTGAGCTTTTAAATCTTTTAGAGATGCTGATGTGATCGACTTGGTTTTCGGTGTTTCCATCAGGTGATACGCAGGTTGTAATGTGGCACTAAAGAGCCACCAATTACTAGTTGCTTTTGACAAAAGTTTGTGTAGATTTCATCGTTATTCGTCATCGTCCCTAGTACCTGTTTTCCCATCACAGACTCTAGTTCTCGGTTGTCACTGCCAATTTGCACATTCTTATCGTCGAGCTGATTGATAATGTCTTTCTTGTGCACATTGTTCATGACCGATGTTAATTGGTCATAGAAGGCCTCTTTCGCATTAGGAGGCGCATCGGCGGTAGGTACGCAGCTTTGGACAAAAGTAACATTCCTGAAAGGCGCTTCGAATCAGGCCAAGGTAATCCTTTCATTCACGAATTGTTACTCCATTAACGATTTGTAGGCAACAGGGCTGAAAAGAAATCCCACACCTTTCTCGCGAGGAGCGTTATTACCAAGCAGGCCAAAATACAGCTACACTTGCCTACATGTAAGCTTGTATTCTCCGAAGCCAGTCCAACGCACTTCCGACAATGTATATACGTTTCATGTTCCAAACTCTGCAAAAACTGGGGGGGCGGTTGCAAAAAGAAAAAAAAGTTAAGAAACTTTCCAAGCGTAATAAGCAGCGGTGAATAAACGATTATGCTACTAAAGCAGAAAAAGCCGCAGGAATGAATGGCATCCGCCATCTCTTTCAGATTATACGCCAGCTCTCAGGAAAACGTGCACATACGAGATTTCCACTCAAGGACAAGACTGGCAGGCTGTTGACAAGTCAAGAAGAGTAAATTGGTAGACGATTCGAACATTTTAAGGACCTCTTCACAATAACATCTGATTCTCCAATGACCGATTTTGAACATCGTTCTCAGGTCGTGAAAATTCAAAGAATTAGTTCGAATGCGCCCACCATTGATGAAATTGAGACAGTAATTTACAGCATGAAGATAAATAAGTCACCAGGAATCGACCAAATAACAGCCGAGATACTTAAGTCGGACTTTACATTGTCAGCGCAAGCACTACACCCTATTTTCTCAAGGATTTAAGAAGATGAGTTGTTTCCGGAATACTCGTTACAAGGTATACTAGGACTTTTTTTAATGCATCTTTTGCGTTTTTGCTTGCTTTTATATCTTTTTCAAGTTCCACTTGGATCTTAATTCATAAGAATTTCGGTCTTATAATTTTTGTGTTTTGATCTACGGCTAAAGTATATTTTAATGCCAATTGAATGACTGTACAATCTTTTTCTAGTCCTTTTTTATTCAACTCTATTTTCTACCTTGGATTCATCTATGTATTTTGCAACTTGTTCTTTCTTTCTCTTCTAAATGCCCTTGCTTTTCTCATGTCAAACTTCAGTTTGGCATATAATCTTGTACGTACCAAATTTTTGTTGTTCAAACCCTTTACCATTTTATACGTTAAATACTCTCTAACGTGTTAAGATATTTTTGTAAATTAAACCGCCTCGCAATTAAAATAACACGTGAAGATTGGAAACCTTTGGAAACCCATTTTGTTGTATACATGTAAGCAATTTTTGCTAAACGCACCCCGTATACAAACCCCATACATTTAGGAAGCGTATTCGCTTGCTTATAGTGTGATAAACATCCTAAATATCAAAAATCAAATTTAAGAGGTTGTTTAGATTAGGACACGTTAATACTCACTGATGTAACTGCTTATTTATTAATTAATTAAAGTTTTGTCCTCTATTAATCTTTTTAAGAAAACTCAGTTTGAACTCAGGTCGGACTATGACATACAAGAACTAGATAAGCTTTTTTCGGAAAGTTAGATTTTACCACGAGTCGCACCATGCTGTACAACAGGGCCAAGATTAGGTTTCGTCCTTCATTAATCTTCTTAAAAGAGCTTAAACACCTAAGAGCTGCCGCTGTATTAGCCTCCAGGCGGGGGATTGGCAGCCCCGGAGTTTTCCTAGCTGTGGGCTTTTGGACATTTACATTCCAGAGGCCTTCTACATTCCGAGGTCTCCCGCTTCAACTACCCACATCGTCCTTTTTGGCGGTAGACTACTTATGCTACAATAACGGACTACCATTCGCGGTTCCAGGCCGGGCTTTCCCCTTCATTAATCTTTTTAAGAAAACTAAATACGAACACGGGCGAGACGCATGCCAAATAATGGCTTAATTTTAATAGCCCAAGGTCAGGCTAATATTCCATACAACAAATGCTTGGTTAGGCTTTGCCTTCCATTAATTTTATTAAGAGTGCTAGATACAAACACGGATCGGACTATGTCATACAAAAAGCAAGTTCCGGTGGTACAAGGTCGATTCTACTTACTTACTTACTTGTTCCGTCCCTCGTCTATCTTGCGGTGTTGAAGAGGAGCAAAGGGTTCGTCAGCACTGCCTGTCACGGGCCACCCTACTGGCGTTCTTTGGGTATATGCCTCGTTTTTGAAACACAGAAACCAAGAAGTATGTCCATGTCATCTTTCGACGGCCTTTAGACCGTTTTCTCTTGCACCTTGTTTCCAGAGCTTGCTTGGGAATCCTGTGGTCTTTCTTTTTGGCACCATGTCCAAACCAGCTCATATTGTGTCTGTTAACCCTGTCTGCCAGAGGCTCAACTTGGAGGGACAGTCTAATGGTCTGATTTCTAACCCGGTCCCTAAATGTCTTACTCGTATTTCTTTTGAGGTATCTCATCTTTGCTGCTTGCACCCGACTGGATCTACTGGTAGTGTGGGCCCAAGACTCGCACCCGTATGTGAGGGTCGATACGTAAGTAGAGTTGTATACCGCCATTTTAGTACTGGTAAACAGTTTTCTCTTACTCAAGCAGGATCTACGGAAGGCAAAGTATAACCTTCCGATTGCCAATATTTTTGCATTTAGAACTTTGCTGAGTTTGCCATTGGCGCTCAGTACAGCTCCAAAGTACTTACATTTTTTGACTTGCCTAAGCACGACTTCTCCCACGAATATCCCGTGCTGGATCTAATCTCGGCTGATAACCATGGTCTCAGTTTTGAAGGTGTTGATTCATAGCCTTCTACCTTGCGATTCTGTCACCCAGGTGTCTAAGTTTGCTTGCAGTGCTTCAGCTGAACGTGCGAGTAGCACATCGTCGTCTGCATAAGCAAGTACTGTCATTTTTACTGGGTTCAACTTCCAGTTTCCCACCTTAAAAAAGTGCATTGTTCTTTTGCATTTCTTTATCACATCGTCCATAAAAGTGAAAGAGGTAGAAACTGATTATATCACCTTGCCTCACCCACGACATGGTGAGAAATCTCCCTGAGGTGGCATTTACAGTTCTTACAAAGTTCCTGCAATTCTCCTAATGAAGATCTCCTCCACGCCTCCTTCCACAGTTCTGGCCACTGGACGCTGTCCAAAGATTTTAAAGATCGATTCCAGCTTTAACCTTCTTGATAAAGCTAAATCCTAGTACGAGTCGCTTTATGCTACACAACAGGCCCAAGTTCGAGCTTCACCTTTTATTAATTTTCCCAAGAAAACTCAATTCGAGCATAGGTCGGGCTATGTCATACAACGAGCAATCCCCAGTGACCGAAAGTCGCCCTTTGCATTCCATTATCATTTTTAAAAGAGCTTAATACGAAAACAAGACAAACTACACCATACAACCGTCTATTTCTCGTTGTCTAAGATAGATTCGATCCCTATTAGCTTTTTTGACAAAGCTAGATTATATCTCGAGTCGTTTTATGTCATACAACAAGCCCAAGATGAAGTTTTGTCCTCCATTAAAAGAGCTAAATCTAAACACAAGTCAGACTGGTATAAATTTTCTTCAGAAAGCTAAATTTTAGCACGACGCGGTGCTGGCTTGGACTTTTCCTTTCGTTAATCTTTTTAAAAGAGCTAAATGCAAAAACGGATCGGGTTGTCATACAACGAATAACTTTATTAACCCTTTATTAACCTTCTTAACAAAGCTAGATTTTAATCGTTCCATGCCATACAACATGCCCAAAATTGAGGTTCGCTTTTTATTAATTTTCTCAAAAAGGCTAAATCTAAACACAGGTCGAGCCATACAAAAGGCAACCTCCGTTGACTTAAGGTCAGGCTTTGCCTTTCATGGATCTTTTTCAGAGAGCTAGATTCTTCAGAGAGTTAGATTTTAGCACGCGTCGCACCATGACATAGAATAGATCCAAACTCAGGCTTTCCCTTCAATGATTCTTTTTCAGCAAACTAAAACTTAGAGCGTGTCGTAACATGCCATACAGAAGGCCCAAGATCGAGCTTTGCCCTCCATTAATTATTTGTGTATACAACACCTGATAAAAATAATTTCATAATTTTAACTTGTACACTTCGAATTAAATTTGAATGCGTAGCAAATTTATAAAATACCATTACGAGAGGATGATTTCAATAAGAAACTTTAGTCATTGAAATGTACGTTTGCTCATTGACATTGCTAAGTGATTTTTGTGCATTTTAAATGTGAAGAGATTTTACGTAAAGGATTTTCTAAAGAAACTACAAATTAAATGAGATTAGATAGCTACTTTCTCTTACCACTTTGCGTAAAACGTTTACGATTTTTTTTCTCTGTTTAACACCTTATATTTCCAAAACGTAATCTTATACGTGTGACATTAAGATTTATAAAGCGTTTTCGTCATGGTAGTCGAGAACTTTAAAAAAAACCGACCCTTCTTGTTCAATTTACCAACTTTCCTTATATAACTTTTTACTTTGAGTAATGAGTACATATAAAAATTGACATTTTCCCAAAATGATTAAATCACTTTTCGTTATTCGCAAGTAAATTTAATTTGAAATGCTTACGCTGCTACTTTCTTGCTCCAACAAAACTCCCAAGTACCTCATGGAAGGTTTCAGGAAAAATGCTACTTTAGCTTTTTATTTTGCGCAGCGAAAGGGAAACCTTAGACGGCCAACTTCCTTATATATTGAACGTTGAAAGGTATTTCAGTGGAAGTTTTAATAGAATTTCGTAATTCTATATTTTTACGCTCTTATTACTCCCTCGGTCCACTTTTGTTCAACAAAATTGTTCAAAAGTTTTCTCTATTGGTTTTATACTTTCTCGACAACTGTACACATTTGCGCGACTATTTAAATAAATAAAACTCCCATTTATTGCTATTATTGTGTTCACGGAAACAAAAATATAATTGAAAAGAGTTTTTAATTTCACGGTTTATTTACCTTTTTAAAGCTTAATATACAAAAGCCGACCAGTAGCGTAAAAATAAACAGAAAATATTTTAAAAAGAGAAGAGGTAAAATTTGTCCATTAAAGAATGCAGACGATGAAGAGCAATTTTCAGACAGACGGGGAGCAGGTATGAGCGGCATGTATAGTATATTGATTGGCAAGCCTATAATTGGCGCGACCCGAGCTTATCGTATTAGCAGGAAAGGGAAGGAAGACGTCGGGACTCAGCTTTTGCTGGATGTTTTTCCTGCTGTCTGATGCCTCTAGGAGTTTCATCAATAATCGCAGGAACTCATCTTAATTCTTATAGCAGAATTTCCAGCAACAAATTTTATAGATTATTCACGTAGATATTGAATGGATGTCAAATAGCTTTGGTTGAAAGAGGGCATTTTTATTTGAATAAGTTACTTTAATGAAGAAGGCATTTTTATGAGCGTTACACGCTAAATGACGATCACTTAATAAAAGTAAATGAAGAGTTTTAGTTCAAAAAAAAATGTTGAAATAACAAAAAAAGGTTTTACAGCCGTTCTTTTGAGTAAGACAGTTTTTTATCGAATTTTGTTGTTTGGTCTTTTATCTGCCTTCAATTAACATATAGAATATGTTTTTTAAAGTCTGAGAAAAATTAAAACTGTATTAGATTTCATTCTAGATGGTATCTAGGTAAATATCCTCAATGAAGACAAAGCAAACAAAATAGAGAAAACACTACAAGGCTTTGCTTTGCTTGGTTTTAATAAACTGAGATCCGGGGGCTTATTTTGAGTAATTTTCTCAATTTAACGCCTTCAACCTTGTAGCTATGTGGAAGAAATGAATATTCTCTACAGATTTGTATTTAGTACACTTCAAAGACAACCTGAACAACTTACAGGTTTGCATATTTAACTTTTAACCTAGAGGTCGCGTATTTGAGCTTCGACTGGTGTTAATTACTGTTAAATACGCCTTCAGCTCTGATAAGAAAACAAATCGTAGAATTCGTGTTAACATTATGTTCAATAAATCTAGAACTCATTGGAAGCTAATTAAATCTTACATATCTAGTGTCGGTTTGAAGTTAATTAGGTTGTTGCCATATTCGGTTTTGTTATTATGTAGCTGCGTTTTAAATCTCTTTTCGTCCTCAGGCGTTCACTCTGGGAGGGCAGTATTTATTAATTTGCATCGATTTTTGATTATCATGCTGGATTCTTAACCACTGAGTAACTAGCTGTTAAGGTTTAAAAGCCACCAAAGGCGGCTGACTGTTTAGAAATTATTTTTCTCTTTCAGTCAAAAATGGAGTTAACTAAGGAAGAAGGTAATCAAGAACCAAACAGCAACCCAGTTTTTGGCAGCAGGTGTTAAATGTGGTGGTGGCTGGGCTTTCGCTGTGTTAATGAATTACCAACAGATCCTAGTTCGCGTACGTTTTAGATTTGAAATTAGTAATTCTGAAAAATTTAAAAATTTCAAGACTTGGAAAATTTGAAAGACCAAAACAGCTTGAAAAACGGCTCTTTTCAGAGGATGATGGAGCCTGATGTTAGCCGTGGGATTGGTGTCGTTACGTGCTTGTGGAACTTACTATTCCTGTATTTGTCTTTACCACTAAGGGAAACCACAGTACAACCTTAGTGAAAAATGGATGGCTCCACTGCATCGCATCTAAAACAAAAGATCGCCGCGTCTACTGGTCTAGACACAATGCATAAGAGGATGGTTACAGAGGAAGACGGTTTTATATGGTGGATTGGGGGGAACGGTTTATCGTAGGGCTAGGAGTATGTTTTCGAGAACGTCTTTCAACTCAGCATTAAGGTAAGCTGCATTGTTAAGGTAAATGGCGGAGAAAAATCTGAATTTTTGACATATGTGCTTTCCCCGAGCGGTGGTGATTAGTATTTCGAGTGATACTTTTCGGGTTAAATTGATGGTTCTTTAGACATAGCGATAGTGAACAGATGCAAGCCAAACGTCTATCGAAAAGACTCCAGCCAGGTGTATTCTCTCATAGATGATGTTTCTTTTCAAAGAAAAAAAAGTTTATCTAGTAGGACCTGAGAGAAGCAGGTGTATCTGTAGTCGATTTTGTACGTGTGGCGCAGTGCGGCACCTAGGCAAGTACCTCAAAGATCTAGACGAACATCAATTTCTTTAAACCTCTTGCTTTTAATGCAGTAAGGGTGGCGAAACAAGTTTGGGCTTTGAAACTGAGCTTGTAATCCAGCATTGAATAGTACGACATGGTAATAAAGAGAATGGGAAAAACTGAGATTTTACTTCTTGCTCAAACTTCTCATGATTTAGTAAATCTCACTATGGAGAAAAAAATTGGTACGGGCCTTGCAAGGAGTACTACATCTCAAGCAGATTGAAACTAAAGAACAGGTCTCACACAGTATCGCAATTAAAATCCAAACTCAAAGCAGTGGCTGGAGCTAAAGTAAGTGTCGGAACTATACAAAATCGTTTCAATGAGATGAGTTTGAAAGCAAGAAGATTAGCAACACAGAAGATGAAGTGCTGTTGGATAATATGAGCTAAAGAGAAGCAAAGTTGAACTGTGGAAGAGTGGTAGAAGGCTGTGTTTCTTTGACAAATCAACATTTAATCTACTTGGACAGGATGGAAAACAGATACTGCTCCAAAGAAAAAGGAAACGTTATAGTGAAGAATTGGTCATATCGTCAAGTATTCTCTGTATGTCATGGTAAGAAAAGCATTACAGTAGGTGAAGTTGGTCAAGTAACTGGCGGAAGCACCTCGTCCACTTTTCAAGATGATTTAGTACCGCGCCATAGAACAAAATCAGTAAGTAAATAATGCATTTCTACGGTTAATTGTGATTTTATCGGTTGAGTTAAAGATATAACTGCATGATCTTGTCAACAGATAGCTGCTTTGAAGAAAGAATTGGCTATACAGTAGCTCAATTGATACGGTAACATTCCAGATCTTAACTCTACTGAGAACGTCTGAGTTGTTCAGCATTAAAAGATTAGATTGCTCATCGTGATCACGAAACTAAATTACGGCAGCCACGTTGTCAGCTTTTTGATGGAAATGAATGTTTTGAAACGCAATATCCAGTTTACTTTTGAAACATACGTTGGAGTAATCACATAATTCAGGCTTTTTTCTAACACTGACTTCTCAGTGTCAGTCATTTCTTTGCTAGATATATTTATGACAGTGTTTTTCCAGTGGATGCTGATTGGAGTCCTTCTGTTGTTTTCTTCTACCAGTCTTTCCAGCTTTCGTTTCTGAATGTCTTTGTGCTGGTGTTTAGTCTTTCGGTAGCTTTTTTTATTTAACCGTTTTTATTCGTGCGTAGTCATTTTGATTATTCTATTTCTGATATTCCGTCTCAGATTATTGCGTTTTTTGATGAATTTCTGCAGCAATACCTTCGGCTGCGCATTGGAATCATTGGGCGGAAATTACATTTAATTTGTTAATCAACCCCAATAATAATATGTAAATTATCTGTATTCTACCGTACATTGCTTTCTCCACGCATACCAGTTTGCCCCACTTGTAGCGTCCCCGCTTTTCGAACTTGCTAGTATGAGAAAACTGATCGGCATAAGCGTGAAAACCCGCTGCATAAATACGAGTTAGTAGATTATTTCTTGCGAGTAAATTCATCAACCAAAAAGTATGTTTAGTGGTAAGTTTAAGAGACTCCGAGGTGTTTTGATTCTAACCTTTTCGTATCCGAATCCTTTCATTGTAGTCTAATAGAGCTAGCCGGCCTCGGACGTGCTATGAATACCACTGTTGGCAAATGCTTCACTGGCCGGAAAGGGATGACTGACCGACCTGCACATTCCTCGACATTCTCCCAAACTCCCTGTGGCTAACTCTCCTTCTTAGTGCGCTAAACCCGACTCCGGTAGAAAAATTATTTCGATACTTGCACGCTTCTCCGCTTGGTTTGTATATGGTTTCAGTTTGGGCACAATAAGCACATTCAGCCTAAGTATGTTTTCCTATCTTGAGTTTGTTACAGTCGATCGACCCCTAAACAACCGTTTTTCCACAGTAGCTACTGGTGAGTCCTCGCTTCATTCGGCAAAGTGCAAGGAGAAAGAGTAAACTTCCTAACCAAATCTAGTGTCCTATTCCGAAGCAATAACCCTACCACCTTGAAACCAACAACGCTACTGTGTTAATTAGGCTGTTGCCACCCTAAAGGCCATCAAGGGTCAGGTTTTTTAGTCGAAACTTCGCGTCCGAAGCTCAGGTCTGGTTATTTTAAAAATGTATCTGGATTTACGTCCCTGTTGGGCCATTTTTGTTGTCGTGCTTTTGGCCCTCTCGGGCTTATCATGCTATTCGGTCCTGTCGGGTTTGTCAGACTGTTAGGGCTGGTCAGATTTGCCAAGCTTATCGGGTCGGTTAAATCTTCTCTGCCCGTTATTTTTGCACTGATCCGTAGCAAACCGAAGCAATATCTTTTCGAGTCGCACGAGCTTTTTTCGCACTGAACCGCACCGGAGGATTGTTGTATTGACCTGCACAAACGGAGGAGTTTTGTGTTGTACCG
The DNA here is from genome assembly GCA_011009095.1 of Ignelater luminosus. Classification (NCBI taxonomy): domain Eukaryota; kingdom Metazoa; phylum Arthropoda; class Insecta; order Coleoptera; family Elateridae; genus Ignelater; species Ignelater luminosus. Next base: position 91,087 of record VTPC01003319.1, read on the forward strand.
TAAAAGCCTACATGGGCTTTAGGCGCTGTCGAGCCTCAGTTTAAAAATATACCAGGAGTTTTGAGCCTATGTCAGCTCAACCAGACCTGTCAGGCATGCTGGGTCTCCCGGGTTTCTCGGGTCTGGCGGTCCCTTTAAGCTTTTCAGGTCGATCAAGAAGTTCCCGGTTGTTTTCGGACAGCGACAAGTTTACTTTCAGTCAAATAGACAAAATTTTTTCAATTCTTATTTAATTCTTATTAATAATTTCAAAAAATGAACCGATTTAGTAATAGGTACATAAACGTGTATTATTAATTTTGTATTTCAATTTAATGTAATTGTATCATTATTATAGTCTGAAGGCGGTCTTCGAATTATATTTTCTTATGTAGAAAAAGTTGAAACACCAGTGGAGCAAATATTATTTCACTTTTATTTTAAACACTTTATTATGACGGATTTCTGCACCAAAATTACTATACAAAACTACTCCTAGATACGTGACTCCCCGATATACAAATAAATAATACAACTTTCCTATCACCAACGATTTTTATTTTTTTATAAACCCTTTCTTATTGTTGTTACCTCCTCTCTCCCATTCATCATTCTTTCTATTCGTCACATTTCGGAAAAACTAATCTCAAAAAAATATTAATCAACGTAAGGGTTTTTGAAATTTTGTTATATTCTGATAGTTTCGTCACAAGTTGAAACATGCTTTACTGTCGTACTCCTTACTCAACGAACTTCACAATCTGAACGATGCAACACAAGTTTGGTTTTAATAATATCAACAATATTTCAATATTTCAATTATAAATTCAGAATCTTTAAATTTCTCAGAATGATTTAAATCTTTTGCATGGAATTGTTTTTGAAATCTTGAGTACCGTCTAAGAATCTGTATAGGTGCGCTTTCGATCTTGCCCATCTTGAAATACTTTTATCCTATTTGACATTTTTAATTTATTATTATTTATTATTAAGTTAAAATTGGAGAATTCTTATGACAAGGATAAAAATATTGATGAGGCTCTGTAAGCTGTTGAAGTTAAAAATTAAAATTAAAAAGTATAGCAATTAATTGTCTTCAAACGTTTTTGTTATTATCGATTACGATTACATTCAAATAGAATAAAAATTCTGCTTAAACATTGAATAAAAGAAAAGAAATAAATAACAATTTTAATTCAGATAGGCTACCTCTTCTTTTTGTTTAGTTTACGTATCTAGAACAGATGGTTAGTTTAAACACGCTCAGCAATATATTAGATCGCACCTGTGTAGTTTAGTAGTTTCGAGTTTTATGTGTCACACAAATCTTGCACAGTAGTGCGGTGTTCAATTTAAACGATTTCATTATATTCATTGCATAGGATAATTCTTTAAAATAAGACAAAAATTAGATTAGTTAAAGCTATAAATGAAATTAAGTATTAGATGAACGTAAACATTCTTAAAAATTCTTGCTATCTCTAATAAATTTTTTTAATCTTTCATATGTGGAAATATCTGTTTCAAAGGATGATTGTTAACATGCTTCAAAATGGAATTTTCTAAGATTCTGCAATATCATAATTTATGCTTTACATATATTACTCTTAACATATTAAAATGAAATCCGTTGCCTAGCTTTTACTCTGTGGCATCTATTATTATGCGAATTTCACTTATCGCTACGTTTATCACAAACAATGACGTACACGTGTAACCACACCTTTTTGGAAAATACTTGTTAGATCGCTGTCAAAAAATTTACAATTCAAGAATGTACCACACCCCAGTAGGGTTGGTGATAGGTCACTGCTAGAAAGCAACTTGCGTAACCCAGGGCTAACTAGTTGGCTGGGTCATGGATCCTATTAGATGTTAAAAATCCTGAATTATAAGAAATTATAAATTTAACTCTACCCTCCATAGGGTCAACGGCAGGATGAGATGTCTCTAAAGCAAGCTAAAAGCAACGAAGTTACTTTTTATTTTAATTATTTACCGATACGAATTTTGCATATTTAAGTTAGCACGCTCTGTTTGTACAAATGTCAATTTTGTTTAAAAGAGTTTGTGGAAAAGCAGGGACCGTTCTATCACTCCAGAGACCCAAAGACCAGGATACCAGAATGTTGACGTTAGACACCAAATTCGAGTTTGGTAACAACTTACCAACGCCAGCAATCCACCTCTGCATACTACGACAGGCCGCCGAGCCTTGTAACGATCGCTTTTCGCTACCGTTCCATCTGTACTTTCAGTGCGCTCTTTTATTTTGTAATATAGTCTTTCCTCGTTTGGAGAAGTGGCTGACATTTATGACTTCACACTGAGAGACTGATTAATTTTTTTCGAATTACATTGTTATTACTCTTGCAAGCGGAACGCAGAGTATATTAATTTCAGCACTTAGTAAATTTCTCATTGTAGTATGATGGAATTTAAACAGCTGTTAGCAGGTTAATGTTTGTTGAATTGTGTTTAATCTTAGAATCTGGTTAGTAACTTTGATTAGGTATGTTTTCCTAGTTGTGTAAATTATGTTAGTTGATATTTTCTCCTAGTTTTACGAATTAATTGGATTAGATTCTATTAACAGAATTTTTGTTAAACGAGCCTTTAAATTTTTTACATGAAAAGGTGCTGATTGATTGCGCGACCTTTCTGGAAAGTTGTGGTTGGATTTCTTTTTACAGGGACAGACCGTTGGTTCCGGGTGAATCGGCCGGTTGTGCTTGTTGCGGGGTCAGCTTCTTTTTGAAAGCGGCCTTCAGGATTGCAGCAGTAATGCTTGGAAGTCATTCAGACTAATTAAGGTTAAGGATCTCAACAATTTCTTTGCAACCGATGTTCCAATTGGTCTCCATTAATTCAACGGGTTGTCTGCAATTGGTCAGGTAGCTTGAAGGTCATCCACCTAAGTCTCTGGGACGGCATTCATAGAACATTGAAATCTGGTCCATAGTTGCGTCCTATCTAGACCCTCTGAGTTCAGCCGGCCTAAGACCGTTAGCGTCTTAGTTAATTAAATTTCAAAACAACAAAATTTACTGCCGGTAGTAGGATGGGTATTTCCTTCAGAAAATTTTGTTTTAACTCGTTATCCTTTGATTTTCTAGTAACCAATGAAAAGCTACGTGACCGTAACGTGTAACGCGTTACTTGTAATTAACTACATTTTTCAGTAACGGTAGCGGTAACGCGTTACTTTATAAAGACGCAGTAAAGTAATTGTAACTAATTACAAAAAGCGTGTAACGGTAACGACTTCAGGTCGTTACCTTTTGCGTTACTTGAATAATCGATATTCAAATTTAGTTTTGATGATGTTCAGAAAATACATGTTTTCATATTGTGTAATTCTAAGAATTGTACAGTAAGCTTATACAAAGAAAAATTAATTAGAATCAACTTCGAATCTTGATGGGTTCTATAAAAAGTTTTTCTTTATAGAATCAAAGTAACTGACAGTAACGGTAAAGTAACTTAGTTACATATTTGCAGAAACTGTAATAGTAACTAGTTACTTTTTAAAATCAAGTAACTGTAATTGTAACTAATTACATTTTTTGACAAGGTAACTGTAACTGTAACTAATTACTTTTTTAAAGTAACTTTCCAATGTCTGGAAAAAAATACAATGCAGCAATCTCGTGCGCTGCAAAGTTTAACATGAGTGAGGCTGAAGATTTACGCTGCTTTGCCTTGCCGCTGAAGAAGATTCAACCACCCAGAACAACAATAAACGACTGTTGCAACAGACACAATAAACAAGAGCTTACCGACACCCTCGATCTTGACGAGAGACGAGTGCACTGAAGGACAAACCACGGCACAAAAGCCAATCAAAGTCCTCTAAAGGATTGACATAACAAGTGAACAAGTGAACACATTAAGACAAGCAGCAATAATGATTGATTTTTCTAAAACTCTCATTGTCAATAAATATGATTTGTCCTTTTCCTCTTCACTTGCTAAAATTTCAAAAATAAAATTTGTAATACATCTTAGCGCCACAACTGTTGTGCCGTCTAAAGAGACCCAAATATTCTAATAGTTACTTTGTATTTTAGTTTTTTTGGTGTAGTGTGATACAGTGGCACCACGTAAATCTTCCTGACTGTTGATTTATCTGGAATATTTTGCTTAGTGTGACTTTCCAAAAACTTTGCGGTAGTCTCATTTTGTAACTTTTCGAAGAGTAGGTTTGCAGATATAAATGCTGTGCACAAGTCATCATAAAATTCTATTAATGTAAGTCCTGGCTTTGATACAGCAGCCACTAATAATTGTTGTTTTTTGTTCTAGCTTTTCCTGTTCTTATTACTTTGATGTTTTACGGTTTGCAGGTGTTGAATTACTTAAAGCTTTTTTGTTGCTGTTACGGGATTTTCACAAAATTTGCAAAATCAAACACTTCCATCCGCTGTAAAATCACTGAATTCTACCACATACTGATTTATTAACGCAAAACTTACATTTTTTTTTCTTTTGGCATTGTTGTATTTGTATGTGTGTTTTTTACGGTATAAACATTCACCTACAACTAATTTAAACTCAGATTTACTGCCAAGTAAATTATGAGAACAATAGACAAATACAGTTATTGGCCAGGTAGAATTTTTTTTTGGTTACTTCTTTCTTAAAAATTTATTGATAGTAAAAGTAAGTTTGTAGCTTACACATCACCCAAAGTGGCAACGCCAACTTGGTGTGGTAACAAAAAATTTGCAAATAGAAAAGGAGAACGGCTATACTACATAGTAAATACTTTCGCCGCTATTCTGTAACAGCAAATTAGGCAAGTTTCTCCGTTTATTGGTCAAAGTAGTGAGACATGCCTCGAAGGAGAGAGATGTAATTTGTAAAGAGACTCTTTCAAAGCCTGAAGCAGCTATTCTTAGGTATTCATTGAGTGGCATGCAAAAGAGAACGCAAAACCTTGATCACCTCTTCTGATGAAGTTGGTAAAGAAATAGAAGACTTGAGAAAGAAATGAGAAAAAGGATAAGTTAAATGTTTTGCTTGTGTTTAATTCTGAAATTAACCAATTTCATTTCAAAATCAAACAGGGTTTTCTTTCTAAAAGAAAGCTCTTATAATTCCAATTTTTTCATAAAATCAAATCAATAATTCAAATTAATAAAGAAAATTGTGAGTCATTTTGAAACACCTACATTACACATCTTGCATTTTATTAAGAAAATAATGCGCAAGTTGAGAATTCTGTTTAGCGCAATATAAAGAAGAATTGTTATTTTTCTGTGTTACCTAGTTTGTAATTTGTTATTATGTCAGCATGTCAATTGTGTATAAAATGAAAAATTGGAAACTTAATAAACAGCATTTTCATTCAATTGGTTTTACTCACTACAAATGTATTTGCCGCAAAACCTTTTCTACCAGCTTAATGAGACTGTCAGGCAGCAATCTCGGCAATACATAAACACAATCTTCCGGATTAAATCCTGAAGTCTGTTCATGGTTCTTCGATCCATTCTCTTGCACTTTGCACATGGAACATACTGGAGAAGATGTTCAAAAACCAGAGAAAGGAGAAGATGCTAGCGCATTTTTTTTCACATCAGCTCTTCGCATCACTAACAAGTAACTTCGTATGGGGAACAATCTTCTGTCTAGCCTACATCTACAACGCAACCTGCCAAGGCAGAAGACAACCAACAACAGATGCCAACAGGTGCAGACCGATCGTTTTCACATCAATAAGATGGATGACATGGCCGTTTGTAGGATCAACACGATGCAGCAATCTCGAGCGCTGCAGAGTACCCTCTTGCAGTTGTATCAGAAATCAAGCACCAATGAGGTTGAGGATTTACTCTCATTTACACTCACAACAATCAACGACCGCTACAGTAGCCAAGAAACAAGAGACCGTATACCCTCGGCCTCGAGCGAGGAAGGAATCTTCTCTAGGACTTACTAGTGGGTCCGCCTTAAGAACTCCTCAAGGAGAAAAGAAGATTATTACCAGTCCGCTGAAGAACGCATCATACCGGCTAGCCAATCCGCCACAGTAACAAACCCTCGACCTCGACGAGGGAGGAATTCGCATTAGGGTTCGCACAGACAGGGCAGCTCATCAAAAGCTATACCACGACCAGTCCGCCTACAGGACACACCAAGAGGACAGGATGCAAGTAACGTCAATTGAAGGGCGCTTCAACAAAGACAGGCAGTTTATCAAAGCTGCACAAGGTCCCTAACCCGGACACATACTAGCACTCGCCACCAGACGCGGTGCACACACAAGGCAACTCAAAAAAAAACTGTTCCTCAGTGCACGACTAAGCCTTAGTACCAGTTACGCCCAGAACTAAAAAAGGTTTCAAAGGATAATAAGTCCGCTATCCGACTGGTAAATGCATCATGGCATATTTAGCACTCGCCATACGAAGCGGGTGCACATACAAAGCAGAGTATCAGAAGCTGTAGCAACAGGGCAGCTTATCAGGCCATCAACAAATCCGCTAAAAGATTAACAGAGAGCTCTCAGTACCACTTCAAGCAACACAAGTCGCTGCAGCAAAGCCCGACCAGCTTGTAAAGGGTTTATGCCCCTTTGCAAAGTTTTGAAGCTCACATACGTTCACGTCAAGATAGACAGACAAGTATAAGAAAAATGGAAGAAGCAACAACATACAATGGGTTTAGAAGTCATCCAACTTCCAATCAAACGGTGGATCGAGAGTCCAACCACAAAACAAGAAGCTACAACAAACATTAATCAATTTATAAATCATTTTCAGATTTATGACGGAAGAAGAAGTGAAAACAGTTATCACTTCACAAAACCTTGGAGTCACCAATTTCAAATTAAAAATATCAACCAAATTTAATTAAAATTTGTAAAACTTGTTTCAGATAACATCTTTCCAATCTCAAAGAATAAAGAATTAAATTTCTACAAAGAAACCAACTTTAATATTTCATTTCAATTAACGAAGATTTAATTTCTAATAACATTTAATCAAATGTGCAATATACATCCCCCTTTTCAAAACATTTCTGGAGACGCTACCTGGTGTGATACATAGTTAGTTTATGATCTAGTTAAGAAGATTAAGAACTCCAAGAACTGGACTTAAAAGGTGACTTCCAACTTAAAGCTATGACTCAATTATTTCTCATTTGAATGTTCTTATTCTTTCAAAAACTTCACTTTCGAAACATTTCTTAAAATTACTGAATAGGTTTTATGATTTTTCTCTTTAAATAGGGAAATGTATTGTTGAAACGTCACTAAGTGATGTACAGTAAGCTCTGCTATAAATGTAAAACAAAAACGAAAATTAACATGGACCTAGTCTGCTTACACATTTTAAGTTATTGATTTATGGGTTTAATCTTAAACGAAAAGTTCCCTTTATTCTGACAATTAGTCGTTGTTAAATCAGGAAGTGTCATAAAACCTATATATTGCCGTCTTCATTACAAAGTAACGGAAAATGAATGAAATCACTGGTACTCTCAAGTAAAATTAGCTGTAAAACATACATGCCTTTTTATGACTTTTTTGAAATATGCATTTCATTTCAAAAACCCTTAAATATGCATTTATTTTCAAACACCTTTGAGATATGCATTTGCATAACTGTCCTAAGTCTGCTAATCACCATGTCAGAGCTTGCTAGGCCTAAGTACTAAACAACAGTGGTAAGAATGTCAACATTTTACTATGTGGAACACCTCCGTGCTCATTTCACAGGTGCAAATAAAAATTATTACTCTAGAAAAAGAAGAAAGATGGAAAAGTTTTGTGAAAATAAAAGTGGCTATAAACATAAATAATCGTTTCGTCTCAAATGAATGGCCAGAAGATACTGGTACTGTAATTAAAGAAATCTTGGATTTCTCTTTAATCAATTTTTATAAATTATAATTAAATAATTTGTAAATAAAAATACTATTACAAAGATACTTTTAGTAGCTTTGATTTTTTTTTAAATATAAACATTTCAGTTTTTTTGTATCAACAAATAAACTTTTCGGAGAATTTCCATGATAATTTTTCTTTTTTGGAAATTTCCAATTTTGGCTGTTTTTGTTAAATAGGTTTAGTGTGTACAACAATAATTATAACAACATATGTAGATTAAACAGCAAAGTTTGAAATTTTGAATGGATTTTCTCAAGAATTATTATTCGCGTAGAATTCTTATTTGGTCGCGTAGTGCTTACGTGGTTA
>VTPC01003319.1:108906-134570 GCA_011009095.1 Ignelater luminosus
AAAGCTGGTAAAACTGCAATTCTTTCCCCATTTAATCGTCTCTCTATCTCCGCTAGTTTCCGAGATCCCCATACTAAACATCGGAAAAACCTCACCCTGTATATATATAACTTAAAATATCAAGTGGAGTTGTGTTCTTATTTATAAAAAATATTTTCAACAATTCTAACTCATGGAAAAGATCTTCTCCACCTATATCGGATCTATTGCTGTTGCGAGTTGAACATTGTGTTTTTTTGGTCTGCCTCCGATTTCCTCCAGTTTTCTATATTTTCCAAAAATGAAAAATTGTTGTTGTGCTTTATCAACAATTCGGATCTTTCATTTATTTTTACAATTGATGTGTCAAATAAATAATAATAAAAATTTATTTTGAAATTTTGTTTTGAGTCTAAAATGGGCTCATCAGCAGTATCGTAATTAAAATGCCTTTTTCAGGAACATGAACGAGCAGTTTAAGAAAATTCAGTTTCGCACTCTAATTCTTCAGCAATTGATGTTGAGTCAAATAACAACTGCTCAAACGTAGTGTCTGCCCGGTTTGTAGCTAAATCTTTTCTAACTTGATTTAGCATTTTGACGGCCTCTTAAAGAATGACATCTAACTTTTGCAAACTTTTACTAACAATATTGATTTTTGCTAATATGTTGTACCAGGTAACTACTGAACATATAAACTTTTTAATTTCTACATCAATGAGCTTGCTATGTTCCTTGTGTCGCTGTCATACTTGTTGTTTAAAAAGTTCCTCTTAAAGCTAAATTCAGACGAGCTAAAAATGTAATTATTTTGATTATTTTTTCCAAAACTGCCGTCCACCTCTTTTTTTTTGCGTTCAACTGCAGCTTGATTAACGGAGCCTGCTGTGTGTCCTTCCAATAAGTCATTTTTTAGATCCATATTTTTTGTGGAAAATAAGTGACCAGAATTTTTTTCATGTCTTTCTAAAGTTCTTGATAAATGCCTCCAGTCTTTGAAACCAATCTGAGCATTAAAAGCAGTGACAGTAGCATTGAAAAGCCTACAATAAAAACAAAATACACCTTCATTAGATGTGGAATATACAAGCCAATCTCGTTGAATAATTTCGTTGTTTTTTAATTTTTTTGTGTAATAGGTATCGGTAAACAATCTGGCATTGATATCTGAAGGATAATTAGATTTTTTAACCTTAACTGGTCCATGTTCTGTTAAAAATAATCTTAACTTTTCTGGAATTATTTGAGACCAGAGAGCAGGATCATCCGCAACATTTGCAGAAAAATCTGATTCCGATGGGATTTCAGACGTAGAGGTTATTCTGGTGGAGGCGCTGAGGCATCGGTATGGGTAGTGATTTCACTGACTTCTGAAATAAGCGCGGATTCTAAAGCAGGTGTTTCTTCTAAATGCCCAGCTGATGTTGATGAAGAAATACTTGAAAAGGAAAATCCCATGGATAGATTATCACTACATTATTACTACATTAAAATAAAATCGTTCAAAATTCTTCAAAATTCTTGTAGAGCTGCTGTTAATTTATTAAAATTAACTTACCGGGTTGAAAAAAAGTATTAATAAGAACTGTAATTCCAAACCACAAAGGATGCCCGGCACGGTTTCTGAATTCTCTAATGATACTCACTAGAATCCAGATTTTTATGTCTTGGGACATAGAACCAGTAAGATTTGAAAGATAAAAAATATAAAAGAATAACTTACCTTGACAATATTAATTTTTGAAAATTAATTTCCTTAAGTTTCAATGTAAATCAAAAATCAAACGATATAGTCAGTACTTTTCACTTTGCACTATTTTTTCAGAGCAGCAGACAACAACTCGCGGCGGGTTTCGCAAATGCAATGAAGAAATTTGTTTTTTGGGGCAAAATATATTTCTTGAAAACGGATCATTAAAGAAAGTACCCACATTTTTTGAAAATAATTTACAACTACCCGCTACTTTTCGGCAATCTTTGACATAGCTCTTCGAACGGGCAATTTCACCGCACGTGTTTGTAGGCAGGATCGGAACATAATAAAAAAAAAATAAAATAATACCTATACCTCCCAAATTCTTAGGTTTAAGAGTTATTTTGGTTTGCACATCAAAACTAAGTTTTAGTAAGATTTATGATGTGCGGACTGTGGTCTCGGTGTACTGTGTCTTTGTAAAATAAATACACGGGCTACAGTTCCCACGCTCCGACGCTTACGTCTATTTGTATTACATCATTTTTTAAGCTTTCGGCTTGCGCCCCTAGGGTCCTGCGCCCGGGCGCCTTGCACCCCTTGCACCCCTGGGTTAAGACGGCCCTGGATTGACCCAAATCTAAGAACATTTTAAAAAATCAGAAACCCAAAATTATAATTTCAAATATTACATTAACAACACCAGAAAATAATTTAAGTTCATTAGAAAAGAAAATTGGAATAACAATTAATAATAAACAAACAAAAGGATTATGTTACAACTGCGCACGTAATTGCAGGGATGTAAACTACGGTGTCAAATGCAACATGTGTGTAAGAGTACATCATGTATCGTGCATTGACAAACTAAAATTACATAAATCCAATTCAATTACATTTAATTGTTCTAATTGCTTAAAAAACAATTATTGTAAACTAAGTAGAGCCCATCTACCTACATACTGGAAAAAAAAGGGTAGGCCAATTAATGTACCAGGATGCGGCTAATAACTGCATTGAAGTAGCCAATCACTGTAATTTCGTAGCATTTTCTTTTTTTAATCTTGTTTTTAAGAAATAAGAAACTTTATTTAAAATTAAGTATCGAATTAGAAAATACAATGACTTCTAAGTAATTAAGGCTATTTGCAATGTCGTTATAATTATACTTGTATTTCTTGTTTAAGGAATAAAGCACTCAGATGCTTAAGAGGCCTATCATTGTACCGTTTATCCTAGATGTATTCGTTGTAATGTCACTGAAGTTATGTGCTGAGAACCGCTTAGGTATCAGATATTTTCCTAAGATGCTTCTCCGAGAATTGTTTATTTAATGAAACTAGAATTTAAGATAAAAGATTTTTTTGATATTCTTTGATTTTATGTATAATTTTGTTTTTGAAACTAAAATTAAAGGGATGGCTTCAGTTTCTACCCAAGAGCCAGACTGATTTAGACTATCCATGTATTTTCGCATCTGTCCCTTCCTTCTAACCTCTTTCTTTGTTATTGGATACCATGAGGGGCCAACACAGAAACGGATGACACGTTTTTACTAGATTCAGAGAAAATTGAAATAACCCAAGAACTAAATCTAACACACCCAAACTAACAACATTTCGTTTTCGGAATGCTCTTTAATAGAGATTGGTCTCAGTTTGTGCACCTTTATAAGACAGCTTATTGGGCAATCATACACCGTAAATTGAGATTTTATAACATCAATCAGTAGCTGCAGGGATATACAAGTAGATACATGTAGGTAAACCTTGCAGGCCTCTATGAAAAGTATTGTATGTTTTATTTAATTGCGAATTTATAGATTATAGATATATAATCCTTGAAAACTAATCTATGCTTATTTGATCTTATTTAAATGTTATTTGAAGTATTTTATTTAGTTATAATTTTTCGCGACAGACGAAATTTGTAAACTTCCAAAAATGTATCTACACCGACTACTCGGAAAGTAAATTCTTTGCATTACAATAATGTAAAATACTCCTTAAATAGTAAGTCAGAGCTTTCTCTTAAGCTTATACGCGTCGCTTCGGTGGAAGCTGCCTCTACTAGGAACTATGCGTGTTCTTTTCCATTTAAAATAGATAATCGGCAAAGATTATATTTATCCTTAAAACAATCCAATCAATTACAAGGACATGTTAGGATGTGTTAAATGATGAGCTTTAAGAAAATGGCTGCATTTAGTATTTGATTGCGAATATTCAGTATTAACAATCGCTAGCAGTTCCTAGCATTACTTATATAAATAGTTGGTAACGAAAAGGAAGTATAACGAAATTTAAAAGATTAATAATGCCATTTATCTAGTGGAAATTTGATTTATTATTGTTTTTCTTTGTTTAATAAGTGTATAAAAACAGTATCAATGCAAAAGTTATTAATTCTCTTAGAATATATGTTGTAACGTAACCTGGCGTTACTACAATAATTGAAGGGTCCTATGCAATAACCAGCCAAGTCCAATTTTTGCCAAAATTCTAATTTCGATACTACCAAGTCCATCTTGTTCAAGAACAGGCTTCTATGCCTAAAACACGCGTTACACAGGTGTATTTGTAGTTGCCTGCTATTTTGCACTGCGTTTTGTAATGTTATTTATATAACATGTAGTTTTTGTGTCAAGTTATTTGATTTACTGGTGCCACATCAAAATTAAATAATAAAGAATGTCTTCAGTAAATAAAATTAGCATGGAGGAACTTTAATCGTAGTTTGTTTATGTCAACATGCGTAGTGAGATTTGTTCCAGGGAACACGAGATTCGTGAGAGAGATCACTACGGAGCTTCGTCTGCGTGCACTGAGAGTCAACCGAATCAGCAGTAAGTATTATGTAATCGACCAACTGTCGCAGGAGAACCTTATTTGCCTCCTTGGAAGTTATCTTTGCATAGTCAACTCCACGAACGAGTATCTCAAATACCGGAAAAGCTGGTTAGTCTTAGAATCAGCTATATTGGTCAAGGTTAACAAGACTGGCGCCCTCTCAAAAGTAACCCTATCTCTACTGTTTTCCGCTAAAAAAAGCCTTCTACAACCCCGACCCAATCTCCGACCAAATAGAGCTAATCGTTTCTTCAGACATACCGTATTATTTTGTGTTGCGTCATTCTAATAGGTTCACTAAACCCACTTTTACACGTAACAAGTTGAAGTTTTGGTTATCTTTTTGTTTCATGTCGAAAATTCTTTTTTGTCGTTCGAATGTTTTTTTTTAGTTTTGTGATAACTTTAGAATGGTCGCCAAGTCCAACTTTGGGAGTTGCAACAGGCAAATAGGAAAGTAGATGTCGAATTTGGGGCGTCCGACCTTCTTAACCAAACACTAACTTAAAGGATGAAGAGACAGTTGTTTTGTGCTAAGTGATATTTAGTACTAGTTAAACTTTCCAAGTAGTTAGGTCAATCTGTTGATCTTTTTGATTATTGACTTGACACGTAATTGCTGATCGTGCGCATGAAACGCTCTATTTGACCATTAGATCGATGTGTACCAGGAGATGTAACATGTATTTCAATGTCAAGTTGTTCTACAAAATCTGAAGATTTTAACAGTAAAATTCGTTCCGGCATCATTAATGATCGTACTTGGAGTTCCAAACGCTCAAGGAAGTTTGAAAAGTTTACTTTGTTTTTTCGGTTGTCACACTTAATTGTGAATGCAAGAGGCAAAATTTGAGGAACGCATTAATAAAAACCAGCGGATGTTGGTATTTGTCAGGAGTTTTTGATCAAGTTAATTGATGTGTACGGTGTGAAAAGGTTCTTTAGGTATTTGAATGAAATGTAGGAATATTTGCTTCGCTCCCGACCTATTTTTCCTAAAGGCACAAATTAAATAATGCTCAACATGTTTTTTTAACAAAACGAGTCGTATGTAAAAGTAAAGCTTGAGCGAGGCTAACATGACACTGATTATCATGAAAAATCTGTACTAGACGGTAAGGATTACTTAGAGGGAAAAAAGGAGTTGCAGAGTTTTTTGTTCATTAGTGGTTGCGAGGCTATAAACACTACCTTTCTCAAATGTATATCGTTGTTTTTGATGGCTGTAGTGATTTCTTTGCATTCCGAATCAAGAGACTGACCAGTAGTCAACCAATTTTTACAATTAACTGGTTCACTTTGTATTAGATTTACATTTTAAGGTGGATTTCGGCTTAGAAAGTCAGCATGAGATATTTCCGAGCTTTTACGATACACAATGTAAACAGTAAAATCTTGCATGTAGGCCCACCAACGCAGCTGTTCGCGGTTTCAAGTCATTTGTATGTGCTGTTAATTTTAACGAGTTACAATCCGTTATTAATGTGAATCGCAACCCTAAAAAGGTAAACTCGAAAATGTTTTAAAGCCTTAACTACCGCCAAGGTTTCGAATTCAAAAGAGGGATAAGCACTTTCTTTGAAAGTAGTTTTTGTCTAAAATACTCGATCGGTCGGCAATAGTTGCCGCGTTTTTGCATCAAAATTGCTCAAAAACCGAACGAAATTGGCATTAGTATGAAGTTTAGTTTCAAGTTCGTGATCAAATATAGACAAAATTGGTCTTTATGTTAAAACATCAATTACAAGCTTGAGAATTATAGATTGTACCATTAAACCATTTCAGTTGAGATAGTTTACATTTCTTAGGTAAATTTAATTTGTTAAATTATAAATGCAAAATAATAGGTTGACTGAAATGAATTGGGAAAATTGCGATGTTGATTGATCGAGGATAAATGTTATTTTAATTTTACAATGTTGTGAAAGTAATTAAATTTTTATTACTAGATTATTAAACTAAATATTTTAATGTAAAGAATATTATACGCCCCTTTTCTGTAACCATTTAAATTATGTATTGCGTTCATTAAAACTGTTCTATTGTTTACAGTGTTACATCTGAACGAAATCGTATAGTCAGCACTAAATGTCAGTTAAGACTTCGCTTGCACTTTATAAATATACGGTCCAGGTAAGCGTAGAATACTTACTTCCAAATAGTCTGCTACTTACCTACAGTATAAAAATTAGTAGAAATTATGTACTTATAACATTCTTAAACTCTTCAATAATATTAAAAAATTACTTCTAAGTCTATTTCAATTTGTAATCTTTTAAGTTAAATAAACAATTTTATTTTCAAAGAAACGTCTGTACATTACATCAACTAGAGCTGCATCATTCTTATGTTGTTTTTCTTGGAATTTATGTACAGCTGGAAACCGTGGAAACTAGACCAAATAGTAAAGAATTCTTTCTACAAATATCCGTGCTAGATAGACGTGTATTCCCAGTTAAGTTTCTAACATTTTAAAGTTTTATAAGTTTTGTTAGTAAAAATTTACTGGAATGGTAAAAAAGAGAAGATATCAACCGAGAAGCGACTTTTACAAACTTTGCAGGCTTCTTTGTGATGATAATAATAATAATACGTTTTCCCAGAGAAATTACCTCAATATTATTTATTTGTATTTAAATATGAATTTCAATTTGAGAAGGAAGAATTGTGAACTTGTATTACGATTTATTATAGTGTGTATATTTTTGTTTCAAACAAATTATAAGATTTGATGAACAGTAAACAAGTTGAAATATTTAAGTAAGAACCGTCTGAGAAAACAGGCGTAGAGATATTTAAGGTTTAATAAAAAGATGCTGAATCGTTTGGAAGATGTTTGTAAATGCTTAAACTGTTTAATAATAATAATAATAATAATAAACAAAACAATGAAAATACAAATTTATTTGAAAATTTAACTACGGTGTACATAATTAAATTTACGTAATGAAAATTATTGTAGGGATTTTAAAAACCTTTTCATTACTGCTGATTATTCTAACTATTGTTCTCGATTGTGCAATTTTCTGTATATTATCAGAACGCTACAAGCAGGTGGATTTTATAAAAGAAATAGATACGTCCTGCTGAAGTCACTTCTGCACTAGAAACCACGCTGACTATCTGGTAGGAAATTTTAGTGTTGGTGTTGGTGAACATCTATAAGATCCATTCTAGTTGGGTGTTCTGTCCAAGCAGTCTATTTTCGCTTCTCTGCAACAGATATGTGGCCATATTTTACTGCCTCCATTAATTACAAATTATTATGTCGATGGGCTCTGTATTGCTTGGTATTGCTTACGTGAACGTGGACATGGCTTTGATTTCAAAGAAGAAATCGAGATCTTGGGCTGCTCTTTTGTAAGTCCACTCACGATGGCTGCTATCTTTTTTAGTTGAGCAGCAGCTTTTGTAATTAGAGAAATCTAGAATCCTGGATCGATTATTACTCGTAGTAATTTGAGGTTTCTATTTCATGACTAGACCTTGATTATTGCTGTTGCGAATAAGGCATTTCCTCTATTTAAATTTAATTTAAATAACATTTAAGTAGTTTTCAGAATGTACAACAAAGAATAGGAACTACTTTTTAAAGAAATACGGGTAGGACTATTTTATTTATCTATTTACTTTTAAACATCTGTACATCTATTGTTCTACCAGATATTAAGTTTTTGGAAATTCCTAATCCTTAATACAATATTGGAAAATAACGATACTAAAGTACAGCCACCCTCAAAAGTAACATCCTGATCTCAAATAATAAAAGTACGTTTATAAGCCCTTTAGTTTTCTTATCAGGTATACCTGTTTGTCAACTAATTATTCTTATGTTGGTACGGATTTTGTAATCAAATAATTCAATCATTAATCGTCACATGCGATTGGTGATTAATGTACTCGTAAATTGTTAGCCACTACTACCAACTAAATTTCTAATCGTTAGTCTGACTAAAATCTGCTCAACAGTATTGATATATTGAAAAAAAAACACCAGGAGCCTTATCTCAAGTATTACTTGTAGCACTGGGTTCAACTGCCAGTTTTTCACCTTGAAAGAGTGCATCGTTTTTGCACACCTTGCCTCATCCCCGAAGTGAGGAGGAATTCTCCTGAGGTGGCATTTTCAGTTCTTACATAATTTCGGCAAATTTGGTAGACACTTTTAATTTTCCTAATAAGGATCTCCTCCACCCTCTACAGTTCTGGTTACTAGACGCTGTCGAAAGCTTTTGCGAGGTCTATGAAATAGGCTTGTACCTCTCCCATTCTAAATGACTTTTTCTGTTTTTTGTCGCGTAGCAAAGATCAGGTCTTGGGTTCCTCGGTTGGTCCAGAAGCCATATTGCTCTTCTTCAAGAAGGGTTTTACTTTCTTGGCCAGTTTCTCTGGTAATATAATAGATCTTTCCGGGCACGCAAAGCAGGGAAATTTCTCTGTGGTTCTGGCAATTACGGTTGTTTCTTATTTTAAAGATTGGGATTATAACAGCGACCTACCAATCCTTAGGTATTTTTGCTGTTCTCCAGGCGAGATCTACTACATAGAGCAAAAGGTTTTCATCGGTTTCCCCTAAATACTTTAGCAGCTCTAGTGCCGCTGCATCATGCTCCGCTGCTCTGTCCAATTTTATTTTCTTCAAGGCAGCGAGTAAGCTCTGTTCTAGAAGTTTGTCCTGGATAGTCGGGCTCCTCTTTATTCCTAGTGTTATGATATGGAGAGCCCTTTTTCTCAGGGTCCTTATTTTTCTTCGTTTGGTTCTTAATTTTTTTATTAAAACGCTATTTTTTTGACAATATTAATTTATTTATTTTTTTACTGTCATTACATTTATCAAACAAAAAACAAAATTTTTTTTATACTCTTTTTTTTATCATTTTCAAATATCACTACATTTTTAATATCATCACATTTACATTTTTAATATCATCAGACTAGCTTGAACATCAGTGACATTATCATCGTCCGTCTCGACATTGAGAAATTTCAAGAAGTACTTCCTCCAACGTTTTAATACCTTCTTCATCTCTAAACACTTACCTTCTTTGTTTAGTATATGTATACTTAATAGGACACTCTTTAGGTTGTCTTATCCTTTTTAGGGTTTATTGAACAATGTTTGTTTTTCACTAAAGATTTCTTTCAGAAAATCGCCGAACTCTTTCCACTCTGCAAATTTTGCTTCTTTTACCAAGCCTTTTATTTTGATTTTCTGGCCTTTGTAAAGTTGATACGTCGCTCTTGATTTGTTGCTGAGGTACATTCTCCACAATTTTCTCTTTTTCTTTACTTCATTTTTAATTTCCTCGCTCCACCATTTTGTAGCTTTCACATTTATCTCTCCACTCTTTATTTTGTTGCATACTTTCACGCTGCCTCCAAAATTACGTTTTGAAAGTAACTCCAAGCTTCTGCCACATCATTGGTATTAATTATTTCTCCTAGTACATCAGTCTTTTTGCCTATTAAATTTCTGTAGCGCTTCAACTCGGCTAGCTTGATTTTCTTCAGCTAACTTCTTTTACTTTTGCCTTTCGTCCTTATTAATGGTTTGCCGTGTTACAAGATTTTTCGTTTACACGCTTATTAACATAGAAAATTAATTTATCCGTTACATTTGGACCTCAGTGTACATTAGATAACTTATTAGTTGCGACTTCTTTGTGCGATGACATTTAATGGGCGGTTTGAATTTGGAAATGTTCTTCTTCAATTAGTTGTGGAAAACGTTTATACGCAATTTCCGGTTTAACTAGACTTTTGGAAGTTACAGTATCAATTAAGAAATTTTATTTCATTTGTGGTATATTAATAGAAGGTAAATTTGATGATTTCTGGGTGCTTATCAATATAAGCTGGGGTCGTCTTCAAGGTGATTTTTGAATGGCCGAAAACTTTTATCGGCTGAGTACTGTTGTTGGGATTCGTAATTATAGAAAACTTTTGTTGTTTATCTTCATATTTTTGGAGTTTTTCAGGTTCTAAATAATCTTGTACAATATTCTTTGTTCAGGGTCTTCTTGGTAATAAAGCTCTTCAGATACGAAATTTCTTAGCTGATTTCACTGCATGATGTACTGAGTTCTTTAAACTGGCCTTTGCACATTTGATCGTTGTAATGGCTGTACTGTTCTCCTTGTATTACTTGAAAAGATGTCTATTGGTGTTGGACGTGGTTGTGTTTGGTTCTGAGGTGCAAATGCATTTCTTGTCACTGTATTCGTGGGGTTTACCGGTTTTCTAAATGGATTATTTCTGTCAGCTGAAAAAGGCATCTGTCTAACATAGTTTAAAAAATGGGGTTAAAATGTTGGGAAACTTGCCCTCTAGTAACTGGTGTTGGGTTAAGGCTAGAAATTTCTTATGATGTTGCTGTTCATTCTTAAACCAGGTTGTTTCTTTTGTGGATGATTGTTGGATTTTCTTTGGAAGTCAGAATCATGTTTTCTACTATAAAAGACGTTTTCTTCTTTAATAATATTTTTTTATAGCATCTTTCAGGGTTTTGGGTTGCATGCTTCTCAAAAAGCTGCTCAAGGGCTCTTTTAATTCACTTAGATGAGCTTTTAACGTTAATTCATCGTATTGGGTTTTCTTAACTCTTCTTGTGGTTTCATTCAGTTCATTTGGTTGAATGTTTAAATACAATAAGCTTTGAATTTGTTGGCAAATTTTGAAAAATTCCTGAGCTGTATCACTTCTCTATTTTAATAACAATAAATATCTCAATAAAAAACTTTCAGATCTCTGGTCTGCAAAACATCTCTGTAAAAGCTGTTTTAATTCATTCCAAGTTGTAATTTCTCTACCACTAGTGACTAATAATGCTCTTCCGGTTAATTTCGTTCTTAATACTGATAAATTGAAGTTATTTACAAATGGATCTGGGTTATTTGCCAAAAATGGACTTGTTATTACTTCTGCTGAGCGCACATACTTTGATTATTTATGCGGGATGCCATGAAACTCTGGTATAATTTTTAAATATTCGAGATGGAAGGCTTGTTGTTGTTGTTGTTGTGCCATCTCTCTAACATTATTGTGTGTTAAATTTAAATTTTCTAATATATTTAGTAGGTTTTCTTCTTCTTGCATGTGATTTTTCGATGTTGCTTATTCTTATTTGATTTGTTATTGTAATTTGTTAAAATTGGGAAGAAATGATTTTTAAAATATTTTAAGGGTTCCCTTACAATGTTTCGGTATACCATAATACCAAACAATTATTGCGTACTTCAACTATCTTAGCATGAATAATACACTGCTTCAGTTGAGGCTAACACTAAGCTAATTTTAATTTATTGTAAATATTTGTTTTTGCTTTAGTTTTCTAACTTACAAACTAACATGCAAGTTTTGTTTTTCTCTGTTTTTGAATTTTTGTTATTGTCTTACATTTACAAACTCGTTGTTTTCATTGCATTCTTTTTGTTTTCTTTTTTCTTTCGTTAAGGCGTCGAGCTGCTGGACCATGTGTGTTCCGGTGTGAGGTGCGACTGTAAACCTTCGGCGATGCTTGTCCTTCGGTTTCACAGTGTTTGTCGGTCGGGTGAACGCTTAAGCATTAAAATGCACAAAATGCCGATTTTTGGACAAAACGAACAAGACTGCTAATTTTGTTTCGATTCGAATCAATTATTAAAAAAATTTATTTTTTAAAAATGACATAAAGGAGTTTACAATTTACAAATACAAAAATTTAATGACAAAATAGAAAAGAAGGGCAGAGTTAAATAAGGATGCAAATAGTCTAATTATCAGCTGCATATCTGTCTTTCTGTTATGACACTTTGGGTTGTCTTTTAGAGTTGTTGGCTAGTAATATGAGTTATTATAGGGTTACAAACTTACTTGTTTTTGAATTGGATAACCACAAAATTTCGTGTAAAATTATGAAAACTGTTACAAATACTCATTTTTTTATAATTGTGAATTTATTTAAATTTTATGTACGTTTCGTTCCTGATTAGGAACATAATCAAAAGAAAAGAAAAATACAAGTATATCTCGTTCTTCATTCTTAAAAGATGTTTTTAATTAATAAAATTGTTAGAGAGCCCTAGAAGCTTTTTAATTAAGAAGAAACTTATAATACAGAACCTCGTCTTTGAAACTGTTTTAACCATCACCTTTGAAATCTGTAATTAACTTGACAAAATCAATAGCTTACTTCTATTATTATTATAATACTAAAACCGTTATAATATTTAAAATAAACATTTTAGAACTTTTAAAACCTTTCAACTTAACAATCTCGATCCACTTTTATTATAATAATGGTGTAATAAACATTTTTCTTTTTCCCAATTCTTCATAAATCAGAAACCCTTATCGACGATGCTACTGATAGCTGTATTGTGTACCGACCAAAATATCTGTAATGTAAGAGATATGATGGAAAAAAGTGGTCGAAAAGCCTTTGATGTTTGAGATCTTTATGAACAAGTTTTGCGATAGAATTTATGTAAAAAAAAGCTTCAAAGTAAGATTTTATGAAATTCTAAAATAATTTTCGATGAAAGAGGCGCTGATATGTAGAGGAGTATTGTGAAGAATTGTAAATAATAATTTTGAAGTAGATATGGTTTTGACAGTATTTTATATTTAAATGGTAGATATCAATCTAAGGACTTTCACATGCAAGGTAGAAGCTCGGTATTAAATCTAGTTCATATTGTTTATAGTCAACATTCTTTATTGTTGACCTACCTAAAACTTAGTAATAATTGTTATGTATTAACAGAAACTTACGTGAAACAACAGAGGTGAACTCTACTTATTATAACAAAATTTTATTGACTATGAATTAATTAAATTGTATGTAATTAAGTTGCATTAATTTTTGAAATAAATAAATAATGACCTACAACCTAAACGCCTTTTCCCTGTGCCAACGTTAATAGTACTATAAAAGCTAATTTAAATAAGAAGCACAAACGTAAAATAAATGTCCGAATCGCTTTAATTAACAAAAGTATTAAAATTCATGGATGGCTTTACGTCGTTAATAGTTTTAATTAATTAAAGTGACTCTTTATTTAATTATGGATTGTTACAAAAGAGACATTTATATAAAATACGCAGGCGATGTTTAATACTAATAGCAAGTATGTAAATAAAACTGTTGCACATTAGTTATGAAGAGAAAGATAACGTTTTTGTTTCATCAGTCTAGAAAATTCTCATAGATTGAAAACAGAAATCAAACTTCAATAACTACTAAATAAGCTAAGTCAAAATATTCTTTTGAAACATCAACAACTATAAAA
Source organism: Ignelater luminosus (assembly GCA_011009095.1). Lineage (NCBI taxonomy): Eukaryota > Metazoa > Arthropoda > Insecta > Coleoptera > Elateridae > Ignelater > Ignelater luminosus. The sequence continues at coordinate 122,697 of VTPC01003319.1, forward strand.
CCGACACGATATAACCATACAAATGTAGATTACTCAGATTTAAATATTAATGGGATTCCTCCGAACATCTATTATATTAGACTGCATAATCCACATGCAAATCTGAGAATATAAAAAAGTAGAAGCAAACAAAGGAATTTGGCTGTAAATGACGTATCATAGTCTAGTTTAAGGATTTTTATTGTATTGCAGAGACTATACAGGGAATTTGATATTATTTCAACAATTCATTATGAAAAGTATAAACAAAAAGCTTTATAAAAATAAAATCCTCTAAAGACAAAATCAATTTAAAGAAGCTGAATTACAATTTAAATTGTTTAATCAAAATGAATATAATTTCTTTGCGGTTTCGTCAATGTGTAAAAGATCATAAAGCAAAATAATAAAGAGAGAAAAATCTTTCCACTGTGCGTTATTATAAACGCGCTTTAAACTGGGATATCTACCACATTTGCTTTTAAACTTGACCTTTTCTCACCTTAAGTGCTAATGAAAACACAATGGTATCTCGTTAAATTCCGGAATTTCAGAAAGTGTAGAATATAATACCGAAATTACCTCACTAAAATAATATCGCTTTTTAGGTCATTCCTGTTTAACAAGGTATTTTATACGCTAATTGTAAGACCGCAAACTTTAACTGAAACGATAATATTATTGTTTAAGGGTTATATTTATAATTGGAACTATGAGAGTAACTGTGTTTAAGCTATTTTTAGGTTGCCTACTTTAGCTAATGTGTAGTAAATGGTAAACCTTGACAGTTAAACTTGTTTAATAGTTTCTGAAAAGTTTTCTTTTATTAGTAGACATTTTCCAGAATTCTCAGACATTTTGACCGTAACGTTCCTTTTTTCTTATAATGCAGTTGTCTATAGTTAGCAGAGAAGATCTTGAATGGATTATGATTATGATCGGATTTGGAATCTGGTGTGCATAATCATCTAATTAAATGTAAAATCGTTAATTTTTAGCGTTCTTTCATTTGAATTGTTCCTTTTAAAAAACTGGAATGTTCTGGACTGGTTTTGGAATTCGGTTAGCTTCCTCTGTTGATTTATTTTAAAATCACTACATTCTAATCAGTGTTCTTTAATTATTTCTTGTTGTCCCGTATAAAAATTCCATTTTCATCGTATAATTTAATCTAAGAATTCTAACTTGAATTAAGAAAATGTGTAAAAAGTGTCGAAAATTATTGATTATATTTTAAATCTACCTTACAATGTATAGTTATAATTCAAATCACTAGAATTTGCCCAAGGTATATTTTTTGTCATTATTGTATGGGATTCTTGCGGTTTAATATTCATTATTTATTTAGCAAAATTTAGAGCGAATGGACTTTTCAATTGGGACAAACAAGAGATTACTCCGCAGCTTGCTTAGTCATCTTATCACACCACCTATCAGTTTGAGAGTCTACTACTAGATTTGAGTTTTTTTAGGCTATTTAGCTAAATTCCCAATACGGTCTCGTATTCGAGCTCAATGGCCGAATACTTGTGTTTAGTGTTTATTAGAATTCGACTAATATAACAGATTATACGATCTTGATGATCAATAGTTTGTGTCAATACCGCGCCAACTGCTACATTAGTTGCATCAGTCTAAACAATGAAGGGGGAGTTAAAATAGTTGTGAAAACTAAACAATTGTTGATCGTCAAGAGAGTAGTTTTTCATAAATCATCTCACTGAAATATCTGATATTTTCTTAATAGTGATGTCAAAGGAGCAATAAGCTGGGGATAAATCGAAGATACTACGAGGCCATTTCGACAACGCGCTTGATTTCCGAAATAGATTTTGGCTGCTGGAGTTTTAAACTATTAGAGACTATCTGGATATACTGACAATCCATGAGAATTTACTATATTTTAATTTTAGTTGACAAAAATAGTATTTTTTACGTTCTAGCGTTAGACCTTAATTTAATGAGCTAAGAAACACTAAGATGTAATTCTATGCTTGACCTAATTCATTTCTAGAACTGGCAAAACATTTTACAGTAATATCGTTTAATCGAGACTATTGTTTGAAAGGTAAATCTAATTTGGATTACAAGTTTTCAGAGGCCACTGTAGGCCTATGCCTTTTCGGCCTGATTGGAAATTAGTAATTTGGGAAAGAAAACCCTGCACATGATAAAAAGATAGTATAGAAGATTGCGTTTCGACGTTCTATTTTTTATTCTATTTTAAGCACATGCTTTTTCCTAGAAGGTGGAACATAACTTTATATTGCATGCTTGTGTGCTTTGGTTTTACGACTAATACTAAATTCTTTTAAGGCTCAGTTGCGTCTGATAGAACGGCGATATTATTGCGAAACATAATTTTAAGTTATTTTTCCTTCAATAATTTTTTCATCATTCGCGAAAACACGGAAGCGAGAGCCTCGGCTGTTTTCTCTTCGAGAATGGGGCCAATTATGTCCAAGATGGGGTCGGGGGGATCTGCAGATGGGATTTTGAAGCGGAACGCGATGTCGCCATCGAGGAAGACATCAAAGTGAACTGTGCGGAAGGTTTGAGCATCAAACAGTGGGCCGTCTGAAGGTTGGTGGACTTCTTCCTGGGTAGCTTTTTGTCCCGTAAAATCTTGGAATTTGTGCCAAACACTGGAGACGTCTCAGTGATCCAGGATCGAACAAGTGGCCTTCTTTATCCGGAGCACATGCCGGCGGACGACTGTGCCGCCAAATCGATTCAACTCTGTTTTCACCACTGAATCGTGGATACGAGATTTTTTGTTGATAATTGCGAATTAGTCCTGTCGAAGAATCTTTAGATCAGTGCTGGCTGTAGTATATTTGTTGCCCGGCTATGCCAGAATTTCTAAAGACACTCTCGTGTAGTAAATAAATAGAACAAAAACTGCTTAAGAATTTGCATAGCGAAGTGTATTCTTTAATTGTTTCATATTTAAGTTTATAGACAAATTAAAACTCTTTTCTTTTGTAAATAATGTTGGTTTCTAGCATTTAAATGTTTTGTTTAACAATACTGTTGAATCCATATTAATAAAATGTACCGTCAGTAAAAATGCAAACACTACCCATTCATGAGTAATAATGATTGATATAATGGTGTAACCTTTTTGTTTTACTTAAATATAAAGCTTTTTTATCTGTGGCACAGTTGTACATTTTTGTTAATAAAATGATTTCAACTATAGTAAATAATTTATTGTGTACAAAACAAACTACAACAAATATTTATTTTAGTACTTAGTATTTGCCGTCCGGATGCGGGACGCCTATGGATGATCAGGTGTAAATGGACAGAGGCACCGGTGGTCTTCTATTCAGCGTGCTCATATGTTAGGCAAACTTTTGCAGTTTTCACAACGAAAAGGCGCCACCGTCGCTTTTGGTTGCTACGGGAAGTTTGAGCTCACCACTGGAGCAACATACCCAAATATGATCAAAATTCGCCCACTGGTTCTCGAGATAATATAACGATTGTAATTTTAAAATCGTTCGTTCTTTTCTACTTCGATCAGCTCGTTCTCCGTTGTTAATCGGGTGAAAAATTCTCTGGCGCTACTTTCAGAGGTCCGAATTCAAACAGCCTCCTTTTCGATTAAATTAAATTAAACATGGGATGTGCAGTAAGTGTGAAAGTTAAGAACAGAGATAAGAGTTGAGAGATAGTTCAGAAATTGCAGTGGCAATAGAAAGTTGCAATAAATCACTCGTAAAATTATCTTAGAAAAAGCAGTCTAAAATTGCGTAATTTTGAGGTAGTTAATAAAGACTTAGTTTGATTTAAAAAATTGTATTTAATTTACGAGGCTGGATTGAAAAGTTTCTGAAATCGCCCATAGATGGCGGCCGTAATTCAATTTATTTTGCATCATTAAGTAAGCTGGTATTTCAAATATTCATAGAAAAAAATCAAATTGATTTGTTAGTTCATTTTCAATAACCGTCTCCTGACTCCAGAACAAAAAATCATTCGTTTTCAAATTTCAGCCAAGTGTTTACAGTTGTTTAGAAAAAGTCCAAAGAATTTCTTTAGGAGATTTGAATTTACCATTATATCCCAGAAACCAAAAAAACAGTCAAAACAGTGAATTGGGCAGAGAGAATCCGTTCCGAAGGTGGCAAAAACGTTTCAGTCGGCTGAAAAAGTAATGGCTTCTGTTTTTTGGAATGCTAAGGGCATTTTAATTAAGGAAAAACCGTAACAGGCCAATATTACTCAACACTTTTAAAACAACTAAATGCAGCAATTTGCGAGAAACGCCCCGGAATGTCAGAGAAAAAACTCTAGTTTCACGAAAACAATATGCACCAGTCCATGCAAGCGCAATTGCTCAACAAAACAAAGCGGAGTTGAAGTTTCAAATCGTTCGCCATCTTCCCTACTCATTCGATTTGGTTCCGCATCGGTTCTATAAACTGAGAAAATTTCCATCTGGAAAAAAATTCAAGTCCAATGAAGAAATCATCAACGCTTCAAATGCATATTTTGTAGGTCTCGGAGAAAACTATTTCCGTGAAGAGATTGAAAAGTTAGAGATGGGTTGGTACAAGTGTGCTAAATTACAGGGTGATTATAAAGAAAAATAAAATACATCTTATGTTAATTTTCATTTTTTTTTCATTTTCATTCTGGAAACTTTTCAATCCAGCCTCGTACTATTAAATTTAAGTGAAAGTTGTGCAAGTAGTGATGGTTTTATTTTGTTTTCAAAAACATTTTTCGTTTGTACTAAAGTGATTTTTAGTTGATAAAGAAAAAAAAGAAGCGAGCACCCAAAAAGGACAACAATTTTGGCGCTTTCCACAAGACAACCAGAGTTTGCAGATCAACCAGAATTGAAAGGCTTGGTGCCTCCAAGAACAAGAGTTACCTAATTAAAACTTTTTTTTATAACTTTTTCATTTTTCGTTTGTAAAGCCAAATCATTTTTTAAGTAAATCGAAAAGTGGACCGCCGACAGATCTGAGTGAGAAGAATTAAAATTAAGAGGGGCAAACTTAACATTATTTTTGGGCATTCAACGTGTGTGGTTTGATGACTTTTGGAATTTTACATTTTTTGGGCCACGACCACTGCAATACACAGGGTGTTTTGAAAATAAGTGTAAATACTTTGCAAGCGCATTCCTCAATTAAGCCTTTGTTTGTCATATAACGTTTCTAACTAAAGTGCACCGTTTTCGAGATACAGGGTGTTTTATATAAAATTTTTTGTTTCATCGATATTTTAAGAATAAAATAAGATATCAAGATGGATTTTCCACATTTTTGTTACTCTAAGGTGTCTTACGTAGTTTTGCGTTAAATATCTTTATCAGAGGCGGAGAATTGAAAGTGGACTAACCCCTTACGCTAAAGAAATTGCCAGACCGTTGAAAAATTAAACAAATTTTGTATTTTCAAAATCAGCAATTGATTTTAATCAAAAGATTGCTCTTGCGTTTTCTTCGTAGATGTTTTCTGTTTTCTAGTAAAATCGAATTTTTCAAAACGTTTTTAAGTTTAACAGCCTTTGGCAAGCTTATTCTTCATTTCAAAAACAAGATATAATGATATGCATTGTATTCTTCAACAAAAACTAAGTCTTTGTTGTCGTATAACGTTTTCCTTTGCCACTCTGTATCTCGAAAACGATGCACTTTAGGAAAAAAAGTCATATAAAAAAACAGGTTTAAATTCTATATAGAAATGTGCCTGTCAAGCTTTTACATTAAATATCCTGTATATGACTTTGTACAGTATGCTCATTTTACAGATTCTCCCCTAAATGTTTGGGTATAGGCAACACATCTTACAATTCAGAGATATCTTTACGTCATTACAAATTGTAAAAACAAAGTGGATCATGTTTGTATAGTTTGTTTTCTATAAATGCATGTTAATGTCAAAATCCTCAAATTATGCTGGTTGGAAATAAGATTTGCTTTTAGAAAACACAACAATAAGAATAATTATAAATTATTATAAAACCTTAAGAATTGGATAATAAACTAGAAAATTTATTTAACAAAAAGAAAATAAACAAAACAGGTTTGTACAAAAGTTAAACAGGATATGTAACCAAACAAATGTTAAACAGTTAGTTGACGAAAAAACAACCGAAGGTAACGGCCCGCAACGCACGACGACATCGATGCCCGCTGCTTCTCGAAATAAGCCAGACGTCCTCGACGGGTGTGTGAAATTACGGCTTTAGAATATCCGTGTATTACTCAGGATTTTGAAAAACAATAGTCCCCTCTTTGTCTACTGCGCTGCGATTTGTTTATCGTTCCTGTTTCTCTTCAATAATTTAACGAATTTTACGCGGACGTTTAAGTATCTCTTTTACTTATCGGACGATAAAGAAGAAAACATTCTATTTTTAAGGACTTTTTATTAATTAACTAATAATTAATTAGTTTGAGGGTAAACACACTGTTGCCACAACAGTGAAACATATACAAGTTAAAACTCTTTTTCTTCTGGCACTTGAATATTTAATTTAACGGTATCATTTTCAAATCTTGCTAATTACTGTTAGTTATTATTTAATTAATAATAGATAATTTATTGTATACGAGAGAAATTCAACAAATATTTGTTTTGGTAGTTGGTAATTGTCGCCCGGGTGCAAAACGGCTATGGACCTCACTATGATTAGGTGTAGATGGACAAAGAGACCGGTAGTACCTAAAGACAGCTGCCCTATTCAGAGTGCGAAAGTGTTTAGAACACCAGCACAGCAAACTTTTACCGTTTTTGCTAATAGGAGACGTCACCGTCGCTTTTGGTAACTAGGAAAAATTTGATGTCACTACTAGACCAACATACTAAGTATGATCAAAATCGGCCCATCGATACTCGAGATGTATTCATCCCAAACAAAGAGCACATACGCCGTTACAATGCAAACACCTAAAAGAGTACATTAATTACATTACGTTTTTACGTGTTTCCAATAATAAACACAAACGGTATTACGAATCTTCGCAGGTGTACCAACTCAAAAAAGGGTCACAATATAGGAGAGAAAAACACAATCATCATAACCTATACTGGAAATTTAAAAACTTAGTTTAAGAGGTTAACACCCTTTTGCCACAACAGTAAAACATATTGTCAGAAACCATAATAATAAATGTTACAGATCTTCAGATTTTATGATTTATAGCCAGCTTTGGCAATATTGATGGTAGCTGATGATTATTTTTGCGAGATTTAGCACTATCCCTTGGTTACTGATTTTTCCCTATTAAATGAACACCCAGTATTTGTCACATTGGCAATTTAGAAACGCAGCCCGATTAAATTAAAAGAAAACTTCGGAAAATATGAAAATTAATTTTAATAACAAACGAAGTCGACCAAGCAGAAACGTGATTTTACTTGAGTACAGTAACCGACAAAAAGTTCTTTTAATATTTCAATTGACATTTCCGTGTTTGTTAGTGTTTATTTGACTTTTAAAAATAAATCAATAGGCATAATTATTTAACCCATCACAGTGGCGTATTACTAATTGCAATTAGGTACAGAAATTTCATGTTAAATGCACTTACCTTGTAGTTAAAATCCAATGGAAACCACTTCGATAGTTCAGCTAATCGTCTTAAAAAACTACACTCACAAGTAAATGTTAATTGGTTTATGTCTTTTATGCGACTATTATGAGTAATGATTAAATAACTGATTTACATTTTTTGGTATATCACTTGGTACATGCACAATTTTTATTTTGTATTACCGATCAGTCTCGCGTGAAAAACTAAAATTCTATACATGTACGCTGCATGACTGCACAAAAACAACACAATCAATTAAAACGAAAAACGCAGATGAATTTTATAAATAATTACATTTAGTATTTTTAAAATTGATTTTGTTTGTAAACTGAATTACTTTAGCACCACCTGTGATATTCCTGTTTTTGGTTATGTAAAATCTTGTTCCCGTCTTTATCAATGAAGATATTAACCAGACGTGTTTTCGCTTTGTTTAAATCAAGTTTCACAGGTGGTATTATCTAATTTTAACAAAATAATAATATTTAAGTTCAGTTTATATAGAAAATCACACCACGCGGACGGGTTTTAATCGGGCAAATTTAAAATTACTAATTTGTAATAAATAATTATTGTGTTGTTCTTGCGTAGTGTACGTTTAAATTTCTAATTCATAATGGAAGAACGTGTACGCCAGTGATGCAGAGACTTGTTAAATTAGTTAAAGAATTATACGTGTTAACATAATAATAATAATAATAATAATTAATAATGTGTGTCTGTGCGAATATCTGGGTAATAAGAGGAGGTGTAGTTACAGAAGATGACTTGAACTATCATCACAATTGGAACCTGAACCATCCAGCACCTACAAGGTAAGTGCTGCATGAATTTTTTATAATCATTTATTGTGCTCCAGGCAGTAGCCATTTATTATAATTTCCTAAAACAAGAAGAACATTATTGTTTAGAAAAGATAGACAATAGAATGTTTTGTACTTAATTAATTTAATCTTTTTTTGTTTCGATTCGTATCGATTATTAACAAAAATTATTTTTTAAAAATGATTCAAAAAGGAGTTTACAATTTTTCGTACAACTTGTTTTGTAACTTATAATACATTCAACTTGCCAAGTAAATTATATTTACTTAACGCTTTTCGTTCTGTTATAAAATACATCAGCAGTTTTACCTCGAAACTAAGCGTTTTATCTTTTATGCAAAAGAATGCATTTATCAGAAAATGGTTCTGTAGTATTATTGTTGGTCTTCATATTATAATTTTCTTACAAACATTTGAATTTTTATTATATTTATACAATACAAAAAAGGCTATGATGACTACGATTACAATAAAAGTGATTAAAACGTTCGTAGTATGCAAATACTTCCTAGAATTATCTTCTTGTTGGAAATTCGATTACATTTTTAGCTGTTTCTGAAACATTGATGTTAACTGTTGGTAATTGAATTATTTCATTAACTAAATTTAAAAATTGATTTGTTTTAACAACTTATCACTAATTTGCATTTCACAATCTACGGTTATTCTAACTAAATCATAATAATAAAAATAATTTTGGTTTACAAGCATTAGTTTTTGAATAAGCGATTAACTGTGATTCGCATCGAGTTTTCAAAAGGTATTCGTTCTAGTTAGTATCTTACAAATGAAATCGTTCTTAGCTACTTTTTTACACTGATGGTCTATTGTAATTACTTTCATTCGCTAAATAACAAAAATTGATGCTGCGGTATGATCACTTCATACTCGTCAGCATTTTTCACTAGGTGGTAATAATCATATGCGACTGGTTCCGTCAAAGACACTTCTAATACGAATACTACATATTCTCGTATTTATCTGGTAGGCTTTCACAATTAATACTTGCCGGAATAATGGCAAATTTGTTTTCGTCCCTTCAAATGGTACCTTTGATTGGTGTATTTTATTTTCAATGAATTGCAGGTTTGCTTGTAAATCTTCCGGGTCCATAATTGAAGGCTGGAATGTTTCTAATTTTGCAACGGTAATTGCATCTTCTAAATTGTCGACGATGTGTAACATTAAATTCGAAATTGCTGACATTTGCAAAAACATCGTGTGTATATTGATTATGGAATCAATTTGAATTTGATGAATTGCGTTCTTCTGTACTTCTCCTTCAACTTTCATAATAATAGATTTTAATATTAATTGATTGGTTCCTAACTTGGTGATGCTTTTTTGAATTTATCCAAAATTTGATCGGTGAGTAGAATTTGCTTGATAATACCTGGTTTTTGGTTTTCTTGGTCTTCCTTTAATTCGCCGATGGCTTCTTCATATCTCTATCCAACGGTAGCATCGAAATTTCTAGTTTTGAATTTCATAACTGATCCTAAACCATCGATTATTCCTCGTTTTTGCCTGGCGGGTATTAATTGATTTATTTTTTTATTAATTTCATCAAGTGTGACGTTTAAAAGCATTCGGTAATTTTGGAATTCCTTATCATATTCTTTACAATGTTGGTGAGTTTTGAAAATGTAATTTATGTTGAATATTTAACTTTGCTGGTGGAGCCTATTTTCTTTATTTTCTTTAATTTACAAAATTATAACAACTTAACATTTTAAAGCAACAACAAAAACATTGTAACACAGAATATCCACTTAAACACTTAGACAAAGACTTTATCTTCTTTTTGTCAAACTTCAACCACACATATGTCCAACCTAACCCACATCAACTGCCTCACTCATAACAACAAATATTCCCAACAATTTATTTTTTGAATATTTTCTTGCAATAATTTATATTCTTTAACTAGAACATTGCATTCTATATTTTTGGATAAGGTCCACGTGTCAATTTGATTTTTAGCTTGACTGACATAGTTTATAGGGAAAGATTCCAGGGTTATTGGTGATTTGGGTAATTTTCAATTCTTCTAAGCTTTTGACATAGAAGATGTAAAAGCATCTAAAAGGATGGGGGCGACTCATTATGCGTTTCGGGGTTTCCTTAGGACTTTTGTTCTTGATGATTTTGTAATTTTCTACCAAAGTGAATTGAACTCTTTCTATCATTGAGTTGGATTTTGGATTTTTTGGTGTAGCTATGTAGATCTTGATCTTGTGTAGCCCTAATAAATCTTTCACTTCCTATGCTAATTCCGCTGCTTCATTCATGGTGATTAGAGTAGGTGAACTATATTGTGATATAAAGTTAATTAAATTTTCAGCAACTTTAATTGCACTTTTAGATGTCAGCTGATAGGCTTGACAATATAGCAAAAATGCATCAATTATTGTCAAAGGTGAATTCCTTTCGATTTGGAAGGTATCTGTATGCAAATCTTCAAATGATTTGTTTGGTGTTTCTGTGATGTTGAAAGCTGTTTTATTGGGATGTCGTTCATACTTTGTTTTTCTGCAGGTTCTACAGGTATTTATATAACTGGTGACTTCGCCAACTTAATTTCCCCAATAACAATTTTTTTAATGGCTCCACATGATGCATTGATTCAGCGGTGGTTCATCTTGCCTTCGTGGTAATTTCTTATCACTTCTAATCTGTAAGTTTTGTAGGTTACATGCAAAACTCTTCTGTTGAATTTATACAATTTTATTGGTTTGTTAAAAATGAGTTGTCATTATTTTGCAGGCTAATTTGTAGAGACTCTCAACTGGCAATAAACAGTAATATATTTTAGTGGGTTCCAGACATTCTTTGAAGAATTGCAAAAAACTGTGTGTTTTAAATTTTGATCTCCATTGGATGCGTTAATTACAGTATTCATTTCTTTCTTTTCAGTTTTGTGTCTTGTTGATTTTCCATGAATTACAGTGAATAATATTTGATTTCTCTTGCATCTAAAGCATCTTCACATATTGGAATGCCCAGGGTGGAATCTTCTTGGGAGTGAACGGTTGGTGTCAGATTTTCGTTTTGTTCGTTTGCCACGTTCTCAGATTCTATTAATTCTAAAGGTGCCGCTTCAGGTGTTTGTGCATGCACTGTGGGTGGTCGTAAATGTGGTTTTGGAGTTTTTAGTTGCGTGCTATCTTGATCGATCTCGCTTATCAATTGATCTAATTTTTCAGAATCAGATTCAACTTGAACTGATTGAGTATTGAGTCGGTTGATATTTGTTCTGAACAAGGCGTCTGCATTTGTATTACGTATTCCTTTGTTGTAAATTATATCGTTATCAAATTTTTCTAAAAGTAGTCTTCATCTAGCTAATTTTGAATTTGGTTCGTTTGGCAAATTTAACCATTGTAACAATTTATGATTTGTAAGGATTTTAAATTTGTTTCCGTATAAGTAAGGTCTGAAATATTTGGTTGCCCAAACGATTACAAATAATTCTTTCTTGATTGTAGAGTACTCTTGTTCAGATTCATTCAA
>VTPC01003319.1:134935-149619 GCA_011009095.1 Ignelater luminosus
TTGCTTGATAATACCTGGTTTTTGGTTTTCTTGGTCTTCCTTTAATTCGCCGATGGCTTCTTCATATCTCTATCCAACGGTATTTATAGTTTTGAATTTTATAACTGATCCTAAACCATCGATTATTCCTCGTTTTTGCCTGGCGGGTATTAGTTGATTTATTTTTTTATTAATTTCATCAAGTGTGACGTTTAAAAGCATTTTGAAATTCCTTATCATATTCTTTACAATGTTGGTGGGTTTTGAAAGTGTAATTTATGTTGAATATTTAACTTTGCTGGTGGAGCCTATTTTCTTTATTTTCTTTAATTTACAAAATTATAACAACTTAACATTTTAAAGCAACAACAAAAACATTGTAACACAGAATATCCACTTAAACACTTAGACAAAGACTTTATCTTCTTTTTGTCAAACTTCAACCACACATATGTCCAACCTAACCCACATCAACTGCCTCACTCATAACAACAAATATTCCCAACAATTTATTTTTTGAATATTTTCTTGCAATAATTTATATTCTTTAACTAGAACATTGATTCTATATCTTTGGGTAAGGTCCACGTGTCAATTTGATTTTTAGCTTGACTCACATAGTTTATAGGGAAAGATTCCAGGGTTATTGGTGATTTGGGTAATTTTCAATTCTTCTAAGCTTTTGACATAGAAGATGTAAAAGCATCTAAAAGGATGGGGGCGACTTAACGAATCGTTGTGGCATTTGCGTTGCCTACTGTTGGAATCTACTAACATTACAGTATTTCTAGTTGTGATTTCGGTTATAGTAAAGCACCCTTCCAAATTATTTGCGACTTTACTTCTTTTGTCAATTTTAATTACAATTTGATCTCCTACTTAATATTTACGTTTTTCGCGGCTTTCTTTGTGTTTACTAATCTGCTTTTATTTATTTTTCTGCATTGATTCTTTTAAGGATCGTACAAGGTGGTTAGTTTATTTCTGTGGATGTTTAAAAACTCTTTGTAAAATTGTTCGGTTAACTGCAAATCAAATGGATCTTTTGAAGAAATCTGTCCATAGATTATTTTTAGAGGGGTAAATTTTGTAGTAGAATTGTTTGTATTCAATAATTACGTAGGTCATTATGCGTTTCGGGGTTTCCTTAGGACTTTTGTTCTTGATGATTTTGTAATTTTCTATCAAAGTGAATTGAACTCTTTCTATCATTGAGTTGGATTTTGGATTTTTTTGGTGTAGCTATGTAGATCTTGATCTTGTGTAGCCCTAATAAATCTTTCACTTCCTATGCTAATTCCGCTGCTTCATTCATGGTGATTAGAGTAGGTGAACTATATTGTGATATGAAGTTAATTAAATTTTCAGCAACTTTAATTGCACTTTTAGATGTCAGCTGATAGGCTTGACAATATAGCAAAAATGCATCAATTATTGTCAAAGGTGAATTCCTTTCGATTTGGAAGGTATCTGTATGCAAATCTTCAAATGATTTGTTTGGTGTTTCTGTGATGTTGAAAGCTGTTTTATTGGGATGTCGTTCATACTTTGTTTTTCTGCAGGTTCTACAGGTATTTATATAACTGGTGACTTCGCCAACTTAATTTCCCCAATAGCAATTTCTTTTAATGGCTCCACATGATGCATTGATTCAGCGGTGGTTCATCTTGCCTTCGTGGTAATTTCTTATCACTTCTAATCTGTAAGTTTTGTAGGTTACATGCAAAACTCTTCTGTTGAATTTATACAATTTTATTGGTTTGTTAAAAATGAGTTGTCATTATTTTGCAAGCTAATTTGTAAAGACTCTCAACTGGCAATAAACAGTACTATATTTTTGTGGGTTCCAGATATTTTTTGAAGAATTGCAAAAAACTGTGTGTTTTAAATTTTGATCTCCATTGAATGCGTTAATTACAGTATTCATTTCTTTCTTTTCAATTTTGTGTCTTGTTGATTTTCCATGAATTACAGTGAATAATATTTGATTTCTCTTGCATCTAAAGCATCTTCACATATTGGAATGCCCAGGGTGGAATCTTCTTGGGAGTGGACGGTTGGTGTTAGATTTTCGTTTTGTTCGTTTGCCACGTTCTCAGATTCTATTAATTCTAAAGGTGCCGCTTCAGGTGTTTGTGCATGCACTGTAGGTGGTCGTAAATGTGGTTTTGGAGTTTTTAGTTGCGTGCTATCTTGATCGATCTCGCTTATCAATTGATCTAATTTTTCAGAATCAGATTCAACTTGCACTGCTTGAGTATTGAGTCGGTTGATATTTGTTCTGAACAAGGCGTCTGCATTTGTATTACGTATTCCTTTGTTGTAAATTATATCGTTATCAAATTTTTCTAAAAGTAGTCTTCATCTAGCTAATTTTGAATTTGGTTCGTTTGGCAAATTTAACCATTGTAACAATTTATGATTTGTAAGGATTTTAAATTTGTTTCCGTATAAGTAAGGTCTGAAATATTTGGTTGCCCAAACGATTACAAATAATTCTTTCTTGATTGTAGAGTACTCTTGTTCAGATTCATTCAACGTTTGGAAAGCAAAACAGATTGGTACATCCTTTCTAATCGGTCCTTACGAAAGTATAGCTCCTAGAGCGAAATTGCAGGCATCAGCTGTGAAGTTACACTTTTGCTGAAATCTGGGTATTGAAGTATCGATTTATTTGTTAAAATAAGTTTATATTTTCAGAAAAGTTTTTAAATTTTTGTGAATGGATGATGTGAGCTCTTTTCTTTAGACATTTCGTCATAGGTTTTGTTAATTTTGCGAAATTCTTTATAAAGTTTCGATAATATCCTAAAAGTCCGAGAAATGATTTAATTTCTTTTTGTGGTTTAGGTATCGGGTAATTTTAGATGAATTTAATTTTATTTGGGTCCGGTCTAAACTCCTTGTGGTACGTATTACAATGTGTCTTAAATATCAAACTTCTTTTCTTAAGAATTCGCTCTTGTCTAACTGTATTTTAAAATTTGTTTGCTATAATCTTGAAAGTGTTTCTGTTAACCTACTGATGTGTTCAATTACCGATGTCGAAAAACTATGATGTCGTCTAAATAAACAAGGCAGTTTTTGTTCTGGATTGCTTTCAAGATGTTCACCATTACGCGTTGTAATGTTGGCACAGCGTTTTTGAGGCCAAACAGAATCCGTCAAAATTCATAGTGACTATTTTCAGTATTAAAAACTGTTTTTGGAATGTCTTCCTTTTTGACTTGTATCTGATGATAGCCAGATACTAAATCAAGAGTGGTAGAATATTGACTCCTGCCAAGTTTGTGTAACAAGTCGGAAATGTTTGGGAGTGAATATTTATCGTCTATCATTTTTGAATTTAATTCTCGACAATCGATTGCTATTCTCCACTTTTGTTTGCCTGATACATCGACCTTCTTTGGCACTGCCTAAAGTGGTAAACTCCATGGTGATGTACTTGATCATATGATTCCGTCATTTAACATTTTTTCAATTTGTGTTTTTACTTCTTGTTTATGTACTTGTGGGTATCGATAATAAATTAGGACGTTATCAGATTTTCTGGTTTGCTGTTTATTTCACTTGTAATTGTTAGAAGAATGTCTTCGCAATAAAACATATCTCGAAATTGTTTGCATAAATTTCTAATTAAAATTTATTAAATGTTCCAAAAGTAATTTTGCAAATTTTGTCTTTAAAGTTTGTTGATGATGAATGATTCTGATAAATTTTCTAGAGGTTATGAGTGATAATTTAGTTGTTCAACTGTTAGATGTTTCTCTACTAACTCAATTGGTATTAGTTTGTTCAAACTAAGTGTCACTTCTTCTTCACTGGTGTTGGTGATGGTAGTAGTTGCATAATAATCCGTTACTGATACATAATGTGCGGGGATGTGACTGTGCTGATTGAATTTCTAATGTTCAATTATGCCTTCTTTAACAGTCTTGGTTACTGGGGTTTTAATTATCTTTTCAGTTCTAGGTTCAACTGTTATGTGATCATTTAGATTTCTGTTGGTGTCTTCGATGCAATACAATGGAATTTTGGTTGTCGCTGTTTCTAATAGATTCTTCCTGAAATTTACAGTTGCTTTCAATTTCTTCAACAAATCTGTTTCAATCAATCCGTCACATTTGGGATCAAAGTTGAATAAATTCAATTTATGATCTTCGTTGATTTTAAATATGTTGGGTAATTTAATAGTTTCAACTTCTTTGTGCGATGAAATTTGATGGGCGGTTTGAATTTGAAAATGTTCTTTTTCATTTAGTTCCGGAAAATAATATCTATATTCAATTTCCGGTTTAACCAAGCTTTTGGAAGTTCCAGTATCAATTGATAAAATTTTTTTTAATTGGTGGTGTATAAATACAGGGTAAATTTGTTGATTTCTGGGTATTTATTAATATAAGCTGGGGGTCGTCTTTGTATGGCTGAAAACTTTCATAAGCTAAGTATTGTTGTAAGGATTCGTAATTATGAAAAATTTGGTTGTTCATCTTCATATTCTTTAAATTCTTCGGGTTCTAAATAATCTTGTACATATTCTTGGTTGTCGTCGTTTTCATAATATTCTTCTGCCACTTCCTCAGGGTGTTTCTGGTAATAAACCTCTTCAGATATGAAATGTCTTGGCTGATTCGACTGCTTGATGTATTGAGTTTTTCAAACTGGTCTTTGTACATTCGATCTCTGCGATGGCTGTACTTTTCATCTTGTATTGCTTGAAGAGGTGTCCATTGGTGTTGGACGTGGTTGTGGTCTGTTCTGATATGCAAATACATGTCTTGTTACTGTATTCGTG
Source organism: Ignelater luminosus (assembly GCA_011009095.1). Classification (NCBI taxonomy): domain Eukaryota; kingdom Metazoa; phylum Arthropoda; class Insecta; order Coleoptera; family Elateridae; genus Ignelater; species Ignelater luminosus. Next base: position 139,710 of record VTPC01003319.1, read on the forward strand.
GAGTTTACCGGTCTTCTGAATGGATTATTTCTATTAGTTAGAAAAGGCACCGGTATAAAATTATTCGGAAACTGGAGTTAAAGTGTTTGAAAACTTGCCCTCTGCTAACTAGTATTGGGTTAAGGCCAGAAATTTCTTATGATGTTGCTGTTCATTTTTGAACCAGGTTGTTTCTTTTGTGGCTGAATGTCAGTTTTCTTGGGAAGTCCGAATCATGTCTTCTACTGTAAAGAAGGTTTTCTTCTTCAATGACATACTTTATAGCATCTTCAAGCATTTTAGGACGCAATTCTTTTCAAAAAACTGCCCAAGGGTCGTTTCAATCCACTTAGATAAGCTTTTAACGTTAATTTATCGTATTGAGTTTTCTTAATCTTTCTTGTGGTTTAATTCTGTTCATTGGTGGAATGTTTGAATACAATAAGCTTTGAATTTGTTGGTAAATCTTGAAAAATTCTTGATCTGTTTCATTTCTCTGTTTGAATAACATTAAATCTCTTAATAAAGAACTTTCAGATCTCTGATCTGCAAGACATTTCTGAAAAGCTGTTCTAATTCGTTCCGAATTGTTGATAAAATGAAATTATTTACAAATGGATCTGGGTTATTTGCCAAAAACTGACTTGTTATTACTTCTTCGGAGTGCACATTCTTTGATAATTTGTGGGGGGTGCCATCGAGTTATGGTACAATTTTTAAATATTCGAGGTGGAAGGCTTGTTGTTGTGCTATCTCTCTAAGATTATGGCCTGCTAAATTTAAATTTTTTAATAAATATAGTAGGTTTTCTTCTTCCTGCATGTGATTTTTCGATGTTGCTTATTTTTATTTGATTTGTTATTGTAATTTGTTAAAATTGAGAAGAAATGATTTTTAAAATGTTTTAAGGGTTCCCTTACAATCGTACCAGCATACCATTATACTAAACAGTTATTGCGCACTTCAATCATCTTAGCATGCACAATGTACCGCTTCAATTAAGGCTAATACTAAACTAATGTTAATTTATTGTAAATATTTGCTTCTGCTTTAGTTTCCTAACTTACAAACTAAAATGCAAGTTTTGTTTTTCGCTATAATTGAATTTTTGTTATTATCTTAGATTAACAAAATCGTTGTTTTCATTGGTTTCCTTCTGTTTGTCTTTTTCTTTCATTGGGGCGTCGAGATGCTGGGCGATGTGTGCTCCGGTGCGAGTTACGACTGTGAACCTTCGGCGATGCTTGTCCTTTGGTTTCACTGATTGGCGGTCCGGTTAACGAATAAGCATTAAATGTCCGAATTTCCGATTTTTAGACATAACGGCATTTATCCACAAGACTGCGTCAATTTTGTTTTGATTCGTATCGATTATTAAAAAAATTGTTTTGTAAAAGTGATGCAAAAAGGAGTTTACAATTTTTCGTACAACCTTATCATAAACCGACATATTAAAACGTGCCAAGTAAATTATTCTTACTGAACACTTTTCGTTATCTGTTATAAAATACATCTGCGACACTACCTTGAAACTAAGCATTTTATCTTTTACGCAAAAGAATGTATTTATCAGAGGATGGTTATGTTATATTATGTTAATTAAATAAAGTTTATAGATTTCAAATTGTTGGTTAACATAATAATTTCCAGTATAATCAAACTTTGAGAAAGTCATCATGAATCAAGAAGTTTTAATTGAACGACGCCAGTTACTTAAAAAAAGAACCGTAATATCTTTATTATACAATTTTCCTTAATATTTGTGTCTGTTGGAAAAATTCCCCCTGTCAATATGTGGTATTTCGAGGTCATCTTGATTTGTTTTACTTTTGACAAATCGAGAAAGTTTCGGTTGAATTCTGGTGATTAGTTATATTAATTGTCTTTTCTGTAGAATATTCATAGCATACAGATTTTGATTACGTTGACCATTAAAAGAAGAATTTTTTTAGTTAATTGTTTCTAATTAAAAATGTTACATAAAAATTGGAAGAATGTGAATGTTTCCATAATTGCTAATAATTTCATAGTTTTATTGCAATATCTTAAATCTGCTTACAATTCAAAAACACGAAAAACAGAAATAGGAACAAGAAATAAATCTCACAAATCTAAATTTTCATTTTAATACCTTCATTGTTTGGCTAACGACCATGGCTAAATCAAAACAAAATTCATTCTTTCTGTTTCTCAGTTCAATTTTAAATTTTCTAAAGAGTCCCTTTTTGATTCCGCACTTTCTTTTATCTTAAAATTCAAATATTATTTAAATATTAATAACCTCTTAAAGGATATTTCAAAATTTTGTATATTTACATAAACTTCTCGATAAAACCCTCAGACAAGATGAAGTTTTGCAGATATGAATATGTATAAGACAGTGCATTATCCTTTTAAGAGCATTTTGATGCAACCCTGTCTGTTCATTCGTTTTTCGTATTAGAGGAAAATTTATTTGGTACGGAACGACCCCGAAAAGAAATGGATAGTTCTCTCATGTTTGACTAAAACGTTTCGGGTACGCATTAAGTTATTGGAAAAGATATTTATAATCCTTTGGTCACAAAAAATTATTTTCAACTGTCATTTATGGTAGTACAAGAAACCCTCATAAAACTTTTTTTTATCAGTTTGTTCATTTTCAATCCTGATGTTAGAAGAAGGTTTCTTTTTTTCTCTTAATACTCGAAATCGATAGAGATTATACGGAATTGATGGAGGAATTTTGCATTTCGAAATTGATTAAAAGGGATAATACGGCTATGATTATCATCATTGTCACTCAACGTTATATTCCCTTATCCCTGCAGGCGCGTGAATTCTCAACGTCAATCAAGTTAAAGTGAACAGGGATCATGCATAGTTTTGCCCCTAGTTAATATGTAACAATGGGTCACTGACGTAAAGTGGAGCCGGTGGTTACTATGGTAGCCGGAACGTAGTACTCTAACGCTCATTCAGCAGGAAATGAGTGCGCAGAGCCGCTGCCGTCACCGGGATCGGCTTGTGCATCGATTATTCCACCTCTTCCACTCCTATGGAGGTCCAGGAACGGGAAGGTGTTCAGATATATTGCCAAGAAAATGAGAAAAAGGTCCTGTTTACATAACACCACTCTTACATCAAATTCAGTTGTGGAATCCGGTGATCAGGAATGACAAATACAATTTTCAAAGTTCGTTATTTAAGCAAGAGATAATCTAATGTTATAAAGGTCGGTAGGTAAAAGAAAACGTTCTTGTAAGTATTTTTATATTATTGTAGTAGAAATAAACAAAACGAAGTTCTAAACATCCAGAATGATTTGTCAATATGAACACAACAAACATATAAAAGCTCTCTAAATGATTGCTTGTCAGCCACAAAGTTTTGAGTTATGATATAAACGAGTCTCTAAACTGTAGATACTTCTGATTTCACTCATATAATTCATTAAATGAAAGGGAAAAAATTATTTCCCAAAAATTATGTTTTCAACAGAATAAATTTGGTTTCTCTTATTATTTTAATTTAATTAACCAAAGAGGCTTATATTTCTAGAATATCTGCTACATTCTAGAAAGTAAACCAATAATCATTAACTTGATGCGATTTAAATTTAATTAGATGTTAAGTATATCACTATTAAGCTTTTCCAACTTAAAACTCTTTCATTAAGCAGCAGCAAAACGAAACAATCTTCGATGAAAACACTTTTAACTTCGTGCTAAAGAGAAAAAAAGATGAGAGAAAAATTGAATAACATGAATAATTTATAAGTGGTCTCAGAACGGTTATTAAAATTTATCCCATAAACGATTCTATAATAATAATAACAATGACAACAAAGCAGTAGGGTTTAAACTTTAAATACCAGAATTTGTTATCTACTTTTACGTTTGAATACTAAAAGTGTTTTGAAAGTTTTTACCGAAACAAAAGGCTTTTCGAGTTTAATATATTGAGAAAATTCTAAACCATTTTTACACTCGAATTCGATATAAATACATACGTCTAAGGATGGCAGGTCTTTATAAATAAGGCAATCAATCATCTCTCGACATTTTCTACGGTGTTAGATATATTCTCCTATAAAGGAACTTAGAACGCTTTTGAATTTCAAGTAATTGAAAATGCATGTTTCATTTACTCCCAAGATATGTTGTGTATATTTTTTAAGTGCTTCATACCTTTTGCATTTTATTTATTATCGATATTTTTCTGTTTATAAAACAAAAAAAGGTAGAAGATTGAGACTGTACATGTTATGCAAAATTTCAAATTCAAATTATTTACTAAACAGATTTATCTCTTATAAGATTTTTACGCTCACCGGTTTCAGTTATCTCTTTCTGGGCCTTCTGTTTCTGGGACCTTCCACTCAATCTCTACTGTCATTCCATTTATACTGGCTTCTCGCATGTATGTCCTAATCCACTATATTCTGCGTGATTTGGCAAATCTAACGATATCAGCTCATCAATTTCTCTGTTTGTTTTATTTCCTCAATAATCTTCTGTTTTCTTTAATCTCTCCGTAAATTCCACTTAATTGTTTCTATCTCTCTAGATATCTATTTAATTACAATGCTTGTTGTATTCGTTTACTTCTAATTGAAATTATTAAGTGTAATATGAGCTTTCTCTTTATTATTCTTATTATCAAATATTGACTACTTTAAGGTGAATTTACTAAACGCTTGAGAAAATTGATCAATTTACAATTTGGGAATTAAACCTTAACCTTTTAAGTATTTGCCAACAAAATCATCCACACAATATGTTGTGCTATGTTGATAAAATTATAAATTGATAAATAACGGTTTAGGCACTTCAAACATATTGCAGTGGTCAAAGAATTTTATAAATCCTTAGCATTCAAACATTTTACAACGAACATAAATTCTCAAACAGATTTGAATATTTGCAATGCAGTATTATGTGTAAATTTAGCTAGCGCGTATAAAGCTGCATAAAAATTAGAAGATGCCTATCCTGACTATTTTAACTTTAGGAAAAATCCAGAAATGCACCTGCTTTCCAGCAAATTATCAATATGCCACAAGTAACACAGAATCAAAAAAATTCCATCACCCAAATCAGCACTACCCTCATCCTCAACGTTTCCAATATATTTAGCAAAAATCAAAATAAACATTTACCAAATCCATCAGCCATGTCTATTTGGTTTTTGTAACAGGAATGCACAAAGACGGGAACCATCAAACTTATAATATACAACGCTGCAATCAAATTGCAAATTTCATATCCGACGAATTATTTGAAACCGAGGACGCTGAATACGAAAAGAAAAAATGAAATTGAAAATAAACAGTACGAAGAAACTCAGAATTTTCACGAAACCTCACCGGACGACAACTTAACATAAAACATTTTGAAATGAATAATTTTAAAGAACAGCACACCTTACGTTATATTATTTTAGAAAATCCCCCAGGAAATTATTAACTGATGCCGATGCATCCAAGATTTATAAATAAAAACTGCAATTTAGACAAAGAAACAATTATTACTAGCACTCCAAATAAACGCAAAATTTCACAAATCATACATTTACCCTAATCTCGAAATTATAATCCAGACTTTTAGATTATCATAACTATTTTGATGGAATTCTTACTTTACTTTATCCAACGCCTGTCTCTGGCTGGTTAGCCATTCAATGCCGCGCTTCCCAGTACAGACTGTCCATCCTACCCGAGGTGTAGAGTAGACAGATATCATAATCCGCTAGCCCAATGCTGTGGAGATGTGCCTGAAGGTAGTCGTGACCGGTTAGGGTACGAAACTCCACCGCAACCTCTGATCTGCACAAATGGCGCGACATCGGTCCTGATGTAACGAGACACTTCCATGGCTTTCCGCGGTTGACGCACCATAACATTCTTTGCTTAGCTGATTGAATTTGCTGTTTATGGTATTTCTTGATAAGCCCATCGACACAAGACTGTTTGGTTCCTCTACAGTAGTTACTACATGGGTCGGGATTCATTGTAAGACAATTGTCCAGTCAACATGTAAAAATTTTTAATTGTCTTCTGAACGTTTCCAGTAAAGAAAAAACATTTACATTGGCCCTTTAGAGCTTACGTAGGTGATATTCACTTCTTATCTGAAAACCTTCACTTAGCGTTTGGAAACTTCCTGCTAGAAAATACTAAAAGTTTTCAATTGTCATTTCCAGTTATGTACGAAAAAACCGAAAGGTCATTGTAAAATTCTTTTAATTAGAAATTTCCAGATGAAAAAAGGAAATTTCTAATTTTCTGTTGTCATTTGAAGATTTTCAATTGTCATTCCCAGAATATTGGAAATCTTCAATTGTTGTTTCCACCTATCCAAGAGAGTCCCGAAGAATCAATATAAATTTTTTTTAACTGGAAATGTCCACTCGTCATGTGAAAACTCCAGTTGTTATCTAGAAATTTCCCACTGTTATCTGGCAACTTCTCTAAAAATTTTCCTTTATCATTTAGAAACTTTCTATTACAAAATATTAGAAATCTCTCGTTGTTATTTTTACCTATAATCTGAATATTTTATGTTGTTATTTGAAGATTTTCAGTTGTCATCTGGAAATGTTCACTAATCCGTTGGAAATTCTCTGTTAAAACAAAATTTGAAATTTGCTCTTTGGGGCTTTCGTGAATAGATGAAAATGGCAATTGAAAATTTCCAATATCTTCTAGTAGAAAGTTTCCAAATGGTAACTAGAAAATTTAAGAAAACAAATGAGATTTCTACGTGAGAAGTGGAAATTTCTAGTTATTATTTGGGAAATGTTAAAGCTCCAAGATGGTGGAGGGAGAAAATTAAAAATGAAGTAGAGGAAATAAGAAGATTGTGGAAAATGTACCTTAGCAATAAATCAACAGCAAAATATCAACTTTACAAGGACTAGAAGATTAAAGTAAAAGGTTTGGTAAAAGAAACAAAACGTGCACAATGGGAGGAGTCAATTTTCTAGAAGAAAACTTTAGTGAAAATCAAAAACTGTTTTGTTAAACTTTAAAAAGAATAAGACAACCTAAAGAGTGCCCTATTAAGTATATACTGAACGAAAAAGGTGAAGTGCTTAAAGATGAAAAAGGTGTTACGGAACGTTAGAGGAAATACTTCTAGGAACTTTTCAATGCCGAACCGAACGGTGATGATGTCACTGATGTTCAAGCTGGGAATGGAGAAGAGTCCGACGACCCAGGACAGATTCCTAGAACAGAGCTTACTGCTGCCTTGAAGAAAATGAAATTGGGCAGAGCAGCGGGACATAATGCAGTGGCATCAGAACTGGTGAGGCATATAGGGAAAGTCGGTGAAAACGTTCTGCTTTATGCAGTAAATCTCGTCTGAAGAACAGCGAAAATATCTAAGGATTAGGAGATCGCTGTTATAATCCTAATCTTTATAAAAGGAGACAACCGTAACTGCCAGAACCACAGCAGAATCTCCCTACTTAGCGTACCTGGGATAACCTATTTACGGATATTATTAGAGAGACTGGCTAAGAAAATGGAACTCCTTCTCGAAGAAGAGCAGTGTGATTTTTGGGACAACCGAGGGACCCAAGACCTGTTTTTTAGTATGCGAGAAAAGCAGAAAAAGTAATTCGGTATGGAAAAGAGGTATACGCCTGTTTCATAGACCTCGCAAAAGCTTCCAGTTGCCAGAACTGCAGAGAGTACTTTGAAAGAGAGGCATAGAGGAGATCTTCGGATATGGGGAAATTGGCAGTTCAACCCGGTGAAGGTGCTTATGCGGACGACGTTGTGCTTCTTGCGCGTTCGGCTGAAGTGCTACAAGCAAAGTTAGACACCTGGATGACAGAATTACAAAGTAAAGGACTGCGGATCAATACCTCCAAAACTAAGACAAAGGTTATCAGCCGAGATCAGACCCAACACAGAATATTCATGGGAGAAATCGAGCTTGAAGCTGTAGCGAGCGTTGACGGCAAACATGATAAGGATCTAAATGCAAGAATAGCGGCAACCAAAAGGTTATACTTTGTCCTCAGTAGATCTTTCTTGAGTAAGAGAGAAGTGTCCACCAAGACTAAAAAGGAGATGTACAACTCTACTTCAGGAGGAAAGATAGTAATAAAATCTGTTAATACTCGGTCATTGTTATTTTCTAACTCTTCAATTATTTCATTTCATTTTAAAGGTTTTTTTCTAGTAACTTTAAAAAGTATAACATGTAATAACACATTATCTTACCGTTCTTTTAGAAGAGCAGTGAAATTAAACCGCTTGAAATAACCTACAACTAAGAAAACAATTTTGACGGTTAGTGATTGGAAATACTAAAATACAACTTACTGCTTCTAACAAAACCTGAATTGAAATAAATTTGTATAATTACGTAAATAAATTTATTTTCAAGTTTTACAATTTGTCATTTTCGATATTGCACGTGCGTACACTTTTCTAACCACAATTAAAATCTCAAAATATAATATTTGTACACTCTATATACGTAACAATATCTTAAAAATAAAATATCTAATTCTTTTGTTTATAACCTAAACATACATAAACCTTGGTTTCAAAATGACAGGAACTATTCAAATGTTTTGTAAAACTGAAACATTCAGAATGCAAAACAGTGTTACCTACAGCTTTAATATTCTAGCCATATCTTATGTTAGATGTCGTTTTATAAAACGACTGAAATCGTTAGTACGATTGTAACATGATGTGGGCTTTACAGTGATTTCAGAATGTGGACCCTTTTTGTACGCAACTTAAAACGAATTGGTTTTCAAAATCTTTGAATTGTTATCTCAAATCCCATTAACTGCCAAGGCATCAAATTTTAGTTTTCGAAGGCTCATTTTTTAAAAATATATCAACTGACGCCTAAAAAGCACCACAGTAATTGAAAAATACTTCTCTATACAGGGTGGTTTCAAAAAATAATGTTGCATTTTAGCACCAACGGTGGAATACGGGGCTTTCTGAAAAAAGTTCTGCAAATAGTTAAGAAAAACACAGGTACAAATCAGTAAATGGCTTTATTGTTTTTCAAAATATCTACCCTTAGCATCAATACCTTTTTGCACGCGCTCAAATCAATTTCCGAAGCATTTTTTCCAATCTGAAGCTGGTACCTTAGAAACCAATTGCTTAAATGCCTTAACGGCTGCTTCAGACGAAGAATAACGATCACCACGCGTCTTATTTTTGATTGTTGGGAACAGAATGAAGCCATTTGGTGCTAGATCAGGTGAATAGGGACATTGCGACATCAATTTCACTTATTCACTGTCTAAAAGTCGACAGTTTGTAAAGCCGTGTTGGCAGTTGCATTGTCATGTTAAAGAAAGATGCGCCGATTTGGATTGTTTTTTCTGATGTGTACTAATCAGATTTCACACTTCTTTGATCCTCTAAAGCTATAATTGCCGCATGTCTAGAAATACTTTCTATATCTCTTTCTCCACTTCTCTGTATGGCAAATAATGTTGTGTGTGACTATCTACTGTAATCTCGCCTGGTAATTCATTTTTGGTTGGTCTACGTGGGTCATTCAAATATAATTCGAAATTGTGGTTTTGAGACTGAGGAGAGGAGGCCGTGGCTGGGGCTCTCGAGGTAGTTATGTGGGAGTGTCTGTCCGCTGTACTCCTGCGCTCGTCAGCGGCATCATGAGTAACCAGAGATACTGTGGTTTGTTGCGCAATGCATTTCCATCAGATTTCTCGGCAATGAACCCAAGTAGAACACGAAGTGGGCTTAACGCGGGCGTTTAATTGGGCCAGTGTGTAAATATAGAATCTAGATTACCTGCATTACATCAACATTGGCCTCATGCGGTTTCTTCCTTATTGGTTAATAACGAATATTCTATATAAGTCTCATATTTTAAAACACAGGGTAGCGATGATTAATGTGGGTTTCTTATGGGCTATCTCACGTTTATCCAATATTGTA